>JAANDH010000311.1:66241-77509 GCA_011799765.1 Nymphaea thermarum | reverse complement strand
TAACTTGCAATTTTGCCCTGTTATTAGGAGCATCCACTTAGCTTCACATATCCGTCACATTTTGTACTTGTTCAGTTAGGTACTGGACTGGCACAAAACCAGCAAGAATGAATTAGCTCAAGCCCAAAGGATAAGCAGCTCATGACCTTTCAGAGAACACAGAGAAGTACTAGTTGGATTCAGCTTGAGATTCGAGTATAATCCTTATGAAATCCAATGTATAGGATTTTTACTTAATCAGATCAAATCAGATGTACAAAATATTCAGTGAAGCCGAAGTTGGTTATTATCATA
This sequence comes from Nymphaea thermarum, assembly GCA_011799765.1. NCBI lineage: Eukaryota > Viridiplantae > Streptophyta > Magnoliopsida > Nymphaeales > Nymphaeaceae > Nymphaea > Nymphaea thermarum. The sequence continues at coordinate 77,215 of JAANDH010000311.1, read as the reverse complement.
AAATATAACAGCCGACTGGAATCCAAGCTTCCATCAAAATACAATAAAGGTTTCCCTTATGTTACCAACATTTGAAACCTTCACACTGAGAAAAAAGCCAGTATGGCTAAACTCCACTGGTATAAGAACAAGAAAAAAGGATAAATCAAAATTAAATTAACCTGATGCATTTATCATATGCTTAAAGATTTGTCTAATGTGTTTTAAGATAAGGCTGAACATGTTCCTTGCAGTCTATGACTTTGGAACATGTAGGCACGCTCTGCATCGAAAGTACTTACATACAGCTGACTCAATTTGAGGAATCGAAAGTACTTGCATACATCCATGGAATTAGAAAATAATTCTTTTATTTCATTAAATATCTTCAAGACTTATTAACTAACTGTGAAGTAAAAATGAAAACAACACCTCATCCAGCTAATACAGGCTGATGCATATTGGGCCATGGTGATATGGATCATTTTCAAGGTTTCCAGCACCGGATGAAACAGAAATTTAGATTGTTGGCTCATACGCTATCACGCCTTCAAAACTTAGATCACATTTTCTCAACCAAAATTCTCAGTTCAGCACATGAAACAGCAACCAGATCCAAATTGATCGCATTATCCATTCCAAAGGACTGAAACAAATTGTTTCAGCGTGGCCAAACATCTGACACCAAATTGGAACCCATAAGAATTTCCAGCAGTACCTTGCAGAAGCCTCAGGACCGCAGCAGTTATGAAGATACTGAGAACTTTTTTGAAGACAGCACCATCAAAAACACCACTTGGGCTCCCAGATCCACTCCAAGCAATTATAACCATTGCCTGTTAGCATTATTCAAAAATCACAACAAAACCCTAATCAAAAAGGCAAACAAAATAAAAAAAAAGCAAAAGTTGGTAATAATTTAGAAGAAGCAGGATTTACTTGCAGCGATAGGATCAAGAAGATCCACATCCGATCAAAGCTCCTGAAAATATGCCAGAAAGAACGTATTTCAACAAAATTAATCTTGCCAACCCACCTATTACTTGGTGTTGACTCACCACCCTGCAAAGTACAAGTCAAAAGAACCCATTAATGCCCTGTATATACCACATAGCGTGCTTGGAGGTTTTATACAAAGAAGAAGAAAATCTAAATAGGAGAAAAAAGCCAATAATAAAAGTCATTTTGTTAAAAAAAAAGCCATTCATACAACTGGTAAAGCTCCAATTTTCTATACATTTGATGACACATCAACCTTTGCCCAGAACACTAAAGTATGTAACATCAAATGCAAACCTCCCTTCACAAAGCAAACCCGCTTCTACAACCACGAAGCAGCTGGAAAAAGATTCAGATCATAATTTGACATGGGATACATCCCCAAGCAGAGAAAAGGTTTATGACAGTGAGGAAATGAAAAAGTGGAGCTTTTCCAGACATGATATGCATCATAATGACAGTGATAAGGTACTAAAAGTCTAAAACTAGTTCCATAATGCAGGTTCCTACAGATAAAACATCAGGCAGTAGCAGTTATATAGAAACCCATTTGCGAAAAAATCAAAATTCGAGAATGTAGTTTCAAATGTGACAATTATTTAAACAGTGTCTCACAAGCCAAGGTTTTACAAGTCTCCAACTCGATAATGTATTAAAAACCAGCACTTTCCTCTCCGTCAATTTCTAATCAGATGGCCATGCTCCTTCAACAAAGTTAAAATGAGAATAAATCAATCAAACAACCTAAAACATCTAACTGCTCAAATAATTGACACAACTACCTATGCCAAACGAAAACACCTACAAGGATGCTGCCCCTGTGTCGAGTCGACAAGGCTTAGGCAAGGGAAAATTATATTTTGAATATTCTTGGCCAATTTTGATAATGTTTGGTTAGATATTTATTATTTATGAACATAAATCATGAATATACATATATATTTATTTGCTTAAATTCTTATTGTTGCTTTATATACAGCCATGCCCTGAACCCGCACCCATGTGAGAAAGTACAACACCAAACTAGTTTGATGAACTCAACCATGAGTCCTAAAGAAACAACGTCAATATTCTTTTAAAAAAAATCAAAAATTTTCATAATTACATGTTTCATGTGGTTCAGGACAAATAGCTAATGATGAAAATACCTATTACGCACACATTTTCTGTTCTTTCCTCACTTTACAACACAGATATTACATATATATGCACGTACCAATCATGTTCCTCTAATTGGAATCTTGAGTTGTGTGTGCAAAGTGCATTGATTATATCCTATGTTACCAATCATGCTCCTCTAATCGGAATCTTGAGTTGTGTGTGCAAAGTGCATTGATTATATCCTGTCACACGAGTACTCCTCCTAAGGAGGAGTACCATACCGGTACGACAACGGTACCGGTACATTGGTGGGTACGCCAGGAATGTCGCGCTGACCACACCAGGTGCGGTCAACGCACCCAAGGTCATATTCGACCATTTTCAGACTTGGTCAAAGTTGACCGAGTCTAAAGTTGTCCATTTTCATTTTAACGTTTTTGACATTTTCAGGTTTTAAACCATTTTAACGTTAAATATATCAAAACCCTAAAACCTTTTACTTTTCACTTCGTTCGTTTCTTCCTCTCTCACGAAAGGCGTTCCTCTCTCACCGACGACCATGCACGGCGACGGCCGAAGGCAGGGGCAGAGACCGGCAGCGTTCCTCTCTCACCGACGACCACGCACGGCGATGGCCGAAGGCAGGGGCAGAGACCGGCGGCTGCAGGCGACGAACAGCGATGGCAGACGATCTCCAGCGACGGCAGGCAGCGAACAGCGACGGTATTTGCTTTTTTTCATCGTTTTCTCATTTTCTGTCGATGGGCTGAGCCTTCCATCGTCTCCACTGCAGGCAGACGACGATTTTCTCCGGCAGAGCCTTCCATCGTCTTATTTTTTCTGAATCTTTTGTCTGTTTGTCGCCTGCAGACAGTTCGTTCTTTTTTGTTCGTTGCCTGCAGTCGATTCCCTTTTTTTTGTTCCTTTTTTGTTCTGTTCTATGTTCCCTAGTTTGTTTGTTATGTTATGTAAAAGTGTATGTTGTTATTTTGTTTGTGCTTCTGCCGTGCTTGCGATTGCCATTGTCATAAGTTAATTTTTATAAACTTGCAGATGTTGCAGACACCTTTCCTTTGATGAAACTGATTGCTATGTTAGTTGATGGATTGTTTTTCACTCCAAACTAAAAATTTTTACTGCTTGTGATAAGCACATTAAGGATTTTTCTGCAGCCACTTGACCGTACTTCTTAATTTTGTTCAGCTTTTGTGCCTAGTTCCTTGTTGGCCCTTTAGTCTCTCGTCCATTCATTCCTACATCTTATTATTCAAGTGGTCAGTCTGCTCTTGCTCTACGTCTGCTTTTTGCAATATTCCCTTGTAAAATATTTTACTTTTTGCAATATTCTCTTTTGCAATATTATGTTTGTAATTTTTTGATATATATATGTGGGTGAATATGTTATTCATTTGTAACTTTTTGATATATATATGTGTGAATATGTTATTCTGTTTGAAATTTTTTGACATATATATGTATATGTGCATGTGTGTGTAAGGCCGTACCTCCGCACCCAAGTTTTTCAAAAATGGTACGTACCCGTACCTATGTGACATAGATCATATCATGGCCTTCATTCTGATTTTCTGAAATTAAAGGAAAAGCAGTTAAGCACAGTTTTAAGGGTTATCCTATATTACCCCAGTTCCATGATTGGCAGTATCTGATGGAGTTCGGCACAAAAAATCAGCATTTTTACGCATCGGCCAACCAAGGCGGAAACAATCCGGTGACCTGTGGAAATGTCTCAAGCATTGTCATAAATATCATCAACAGGTTTTCAAAGGCAAGGATTTTTCTTGGGTAGTTTTTGGCAAAGCTAAAAATCTCGGAAAAAAATTGGCAACTTTTTTAGGAAAGGAAAAATCCTAAAAGTTAGCCAACAGTAAAACAAATGAACAACTAACAAAAAAACATTAAAAAATAACTGGATAAAATGATATTTTAGCAATATTAGAAATGAAGATAAATAATTTAACCTGAGTTTGGAACCCTAAAGAAAAAAATAACAAGAAAAAAAAAAGTAATAAAAGTGAAACGCACGAAAAAATCATTTTGAATTTTTTTCAAAAAAGGGGAAAAGAAGGGTTTTTTCTTTCCATTGTTTTTAACATTTTTATCAGGCCTTTTTTGAAAAAGGTAGGTTTTCTGTAAAATGGTCTCAAAATAGCAAGACCACAGAGGAAAGTAACTAGTGAAGTTTTCTGATAAAGAAAACAAAAACAATTAAATACCAGAAGTATTCATTCAAATCATCATAATTCCGCCACTGGGAATGCTTTGATCCTTTTCTGCTTTTTTCTGCTTCCTGTACACAGAAAACCATAAGGCTAGGGCGCTACTCAATATTTGGGAAGGACAAGAACAAAAATAGAAGACAACCAAAACAAGCATCTCATAGATACTAGGAGTACTGGAACCTGTGCAATTGTTTCATAGATTGGTGTGACCACTTTTTTCAGAAAGGCCTCCTCCTCACCGCCACATGCGGGCTTTATAGTTTCACCTGTCATTGGACTCACATTGCCAGCAAGCATTCCATAAAGTTCGAAAGCCATCTGCAAACAACAGCATGCATAAATTAATGCAAAAAAAATTGTGTAATATTCACTTTGTAGATTAGCCAACTAATATTAGATTTTGAAAGAATGGGAACTATAATGACAAGTGAAAAAAGAAAAAACCTAAATCATAGGTAAGATGTAGCAAAGTACTAGAAAAGGAAGAAGGACTAGTGTAACATTTACAAAACCAACATGCAATGTATGCAAAAGTACACGTACAAAATGATAAATGTAGCAAAGACACTCTGGCATGAACCGAAGGTTTGCAGCTTCTCCCCAGATAAGCAGATAAAGGCCCATATACAATATCTTACGCTGCTGCACCTCTTGCTGGATGTTTGGCAGCCTGAAAGCCAAAATGATAGGTTAAAGGATCAATAAGGATGCAGAATCACATATGGTGGAGGAACTGCTAAGCAAACAACATTAATACAATGGAAAGTAAGCAAAATTTATGGGAAAACAAAAAAAAAAAAAAAAACTCTTTAAATTAACAGGTCCCAGACATAATTCTTACCAAAGGCTGCTCTTGCGACCCAGATATTTGCACCACTGCTTGTAGTTTTTAAATAGTTTCATCATGACTTCATCTATAGCCCTCTCATCCAACTGATGCCCGTAAGCAATCAACAGAAAAGAAAGATAGTGAGTTTAACTGCTCACCACATGCAAGAGGATTGTAGTCAATATCAAGAGGATAGACTGTCAGTGTATTTGTGTGTGATGCACACTTATGAACAAATAAACCTTGGGTTGGTTGTCAGGCTTCGGAATTTGCCGGATATGAACATTCGCAAGAAGCAAAATCAAGTGCTCCCTTTGGTTAGAGACATTATCCTTCTGCAAATTTGTAAAACAAAAATAACAGATAAAAACCCAAGAACGTATCAGAGGAGAATCAAAACCACTCAAGTGACAAATTTAAATTGAATCTACAGCCAAAGAATGTATCAGTGGTACCTGAAACCCAAACATATGTTGAAGCCAGTCAAGAAGATCATCATCTGGTTTCTTTTTGTAATCGTGAGGCCATGGAAGACCCCGGGTATTCCGCAAAGCAAAAACAGCAGCTTTTATCTGCAACATCCATAAGGCAAAATTCAGAGACAAAATTCACGCACCAAGTATGAGAACAAAACAAGTATGTTCACCAACAAACCTCTGGCAGAAGCATGATTGCCTGATTTGCACTGTCTGGATCAAGGGGCAAAATATTGTAAGGCACGTAAATCTCTGTCTTCTCTGCGACCTGCTTACCTGTCTCCATAATCTGTATTATTAAAAGAATGTACATAGGCCACAATTAGTATGATCTTACCAAAAGATCAGGCAACAAAATACAGTTATAAAAATGTACGGTATCAAAAGTAAAGTTCAGCAATCGACCCAAAAATATATAGGGCTACACACACTTGAAGCAAATCAAACTTCGACACCAACAAGGAAAAGATCAGAAACAGTTTAAAAGGCAACTTTTTAACTTGACCTCACGATCCACTTCAACAGTGTGTGTTTGGTTCACAGCCTTCAAGACCTCAAAGAGAACAGCAGCCGTCTGGTATGCCTTTGTAAGCTGTGCCCTAGACATTGCCAACAACAATTGATAAAATGCCAAGAAAGACAGACATAAATATGCCTATCAGCATAGAAATATTTACAAATGTACGACAAACATTAGAAAAGTGTGATAAAAAGATTAAAAGAAAAAACAATCTATACCGATCAGCTTTATCAGGACCTTCCAATGCTTGGATATATTTTTTGTAGTACTGCTGGTAAAATTTCTGCATCTCACGTGCGTCACTTTTGCTTGTCCTACTCCGTAGAGTAGGATCATTATCCTGCAATACAATCTGTGTCATGTACAATAGAATAACTGGTGACAGAAAATGATCCATTGTCATCGTTTTGAAGAGCAATGCAGCACCAAACAAGTTCCAGAAACTTTAAGTTGTGCCACATTATATCACTTCAATTGTTTTTGTAACCTTATCAAAGAATTTCATTACTATTATATCAAAATTCTCTTTATTCCATTTCATGACGCTCCAAGAGAGGGAAAGCATCAATGCTAATAAATCCTCTACCTTTCACCATCGCTATCATCTGAACAGAAAATAACCGTGTGCCACAACTTTATATGGCCAGAAACAGATTCCATAGACTATCATTATCAGCTTAGTTAAGGTAAGTATAATTTTAGATACACAATATTTGAATTCACGAATCTTGTGTTTTTCCAAATCTCCGAAAGTATTGTTTCAGCTTCCCGTAGAAGACCATAAACAATGTATTACTGGCTATTATTGGAAACACAAGCCACCCCGTGCCGTACAATACTATGACAAGAAGAGAACCTCCTTCTGAACTTTTCCATCATGTGACTACTGCAATTTTGGAAACACCTATGGTCCCTGAGTTCTGCCATCACAAACATTTTCTTTTGTACTAATCTTTAGGTAAGATAAGTCAAATTATAGAAAATAAGGAAAAGATGGGCACAAGAGCAAAAGAAAATAATAACTATTCTTCATAAATGGTCAAAATCTAAGAGCAGAAGATTCCATGGGTTAAAATCAAAGCAGCTTGTAGCAGAATGAAAGCCCAGATTAAAAAATAATACTGAATATGGAAGACAATAAATTAACTTCTCGTAAGCTATAGACGAATTCAGCATTATAAATTTGTCAAGCAATTGTAATTAACATGCTCATGAAACTTAGATCATGAAACTGTTGAATGCAGGTACGAACAAAGACAAACATTTTCTACATCACCCTTTCTAAACGTTGAAGAAGTGCAGTTTTAAACTGACGAACACCACGTCCACTAGATGTCGGATCCAACCTGTGAGCCTTTTCAAAAGCATAGAATCGGCCTACGCAGATAACCAGAGGTATCAAGTGTTAGATTTAACTGCCAGAAAAGATCTTCTCAAACAGCTTCCAAAGCAAATTGGATTATAGCAAAAAGCCAGTAATCAAGATCCATTAATATATCAATATAACTATGTCAAGTTTGAACATCAAAGCTTCTGAACAAAATGATCATTTATCAACATACAAACAAAAAAAATACTATTAACTACCAACTGGTAGTGGAAACATAAGCAAGTGAAGAAGATAGAAGACACATTCAAAGCAATAGAGCCATATGCAAACCACGTCATTTCAAGTCCATATCCTTTTATCCACGTAGAGGCTTACTCAGCTACATGACATTACAAGAATTCCTATCTTTAAGTCTAGTCACAATGTTCAACATTCCAAACTCACATGATAGATTAAGACAGTTCAAGGAGTGTCTAAAAATAACTTATTCAAAAGTTGGGATAATCAACTTTCCAATATTACCATGATTGATTTTCAATCTAGCGACATCTATGTTCCACACAGTAGTATCCTGACATGCCCAACAATACACTCATCCTTTTCTAACAAAGACGATAATTTTTGTTCAACAATGCCACCATCAAGAAAGACAATAGGGGGACAAAAAAAAAAAAGAACTGCCGCTTGAGAGGACATACTATTATTTTGAGAAAATAATTTCAGGGCAAAATTGGATGTATACTTCATCACCTCAATGAAGTTACCATGAAGAAAATCCAGAGACTTCAAATATGCGTTGTCAACCTAAGCATTTAAATAGTTGAAAAGTTGCCTAACTTTCATATGGCTCACGGGCTAACCAGTCCATGACTATGTACCTGACAAGCTCCTGAACCATAGATTGAGTCGATTAATCCCTACTAGCCAGTGACACAAAAGTAGGTTTTTGGCATCAGCCCTATGTTTGGTTTGTACTTCTCTTTTCCATCATGAAGGTACGTTTTCTTTTGTAGAATAGTGGGGATATATGTGCGTCTATGTGCATAATAATTGATTTTAAATGACACTTTATAGTGTTTTGCTCATAATATACATGTATATATATTATATACATGACCAAATCACACCAACTAGTCTCAGTTAATCTATTTATGGCCCTGACAATCTAGTGTTCCCCATCCAAATTTGACAACTTAGCCTAACATATCACAGACTTTCCAAAAAGACATTTGTGACCCATTTTGAACAATGGGTACAAATATTATTCTCCGGCTTCTACCAGCAGGTGTTTCTCAAACAATTTCTAGCAAAATTTTCTTCCGGGAAAATATCAGGAAAATCAGAGTTTTTAAAAATAAAAAAAAAAAATCAAAATATTAGGTAAAATAAAATAAATGAGAAACTTATAAGAAGACAAAAAATATCTTGTTAACACGAAAAAAATGATAAAGTAATAACCAACACAATGAAGCAGAATTGTAAAAAATGAAATATTCGAAATAAAATAGAGATAAATTCATTTTAAAGTTTTTTTCAAATATTGCATATTTTCCCGTTTGTTTTCTCTTTTTTCAATTTTTTTGTTAATATTGCTATATTTTTTTAAATATAACCATATTTCTGCCTATGGTTTGAACAGACTGCAAAGACATTTCTTTGCAAGAGTAGATACTGTTTAACCACCCAAGAAAAACCCAAAGCTTTTCGAACTTGCAAGTATCAAACCAAATCAGTATAATGTTACAAAAAAGGAAACCAGTCGAAAAAGGCAATACTGCAGTTATAAACACTATTTGCATTTGCAAAAGGAATAAGGCCAACATTAAACCCGTTTTCACTAAAGCTTGTGATCATGTCTAGCGTTTTTCACAACTGCATGTAAAGAGTGGCCATGAATATTAAACTTTCTAAGTTATGAACTTACTGTTAGTAGTCTATTCTGAGTCGCTGCCTATGATGTAAAAACATTACTACCCTAACAACATACAAAAGCCAGCCAAATTTATCAAACCACAAAAAAAAAAAAACTAACAACATAATTTATGATTTTTTTGCATCTTGTGTGCCATAAGGCAAAAAGCAACTTAGTTATTTATTGATACACATTTGATTCCTCAAAAGAAGAAGGGAGAAACTCAAAACTTGATACATAGAAGGAACGAGCAATTTGACAAAATAAGCACAGGAGCCTTCAAAAGAAGGTATCAAAAATGGGAAAATAATGATCCTAAAAACAGATGGAACATACAAGGATGCACGACACGATCAGAGTGTTCATTGGCCATTAACTTCAAGCTAGAATATTATCCTAGCCTGTCTAAAGGATCCTTCTATAAGAAGTTCGCTCTTGATACATTAAAAGAAATGCTGTCATCCCCTTTAAGAGCATGATAGATTTGTACAACTGTACTACAATATCATTATAATATCATGTAAAGGATTCTTCCACATCATGTTGAGGTCTTTTTTTTATGTCCACAGAAAAATGTTCCTGTTTCATGAAAACACGATTCAAAGGGACAGACTCCTAAAGGAATAATTATCCAATCCATACTCACGTGAATTCACCCTAAAAAAAGGTGTTATTTAGCAAATTGTAAAACCTTTTAGAGTTGCACCACATTCCAGCAAGAGACACACACCTAGCAAAAGCCTGTCTATGCTACCTTCCAGACTACAACATTAAGTAACATCCAGTTTCATCTCATTAGTTCCAGCTGCACTAACTGTCCCGTGATGCACCCAGAAAGAGAAGAGAAAAACGATGTTTTCCAAACTTTAAGACGAATGTGCTACTTGTGAAGAAAAAAACAAAACTACCGACCATCAATAGGCAATACCATAAGAAGAGAGAGCATTGAAAAGCAACAAAATTCACGGCAACGTACAGAGATAAGCGACCCTGGGATGATTCGTTTCGATCTCGTTGGCAACCCTAAGAATCGGCGCTATGGCAACAAGAGAAGACGGAACGACCTCACTGTTGAACGTGTCGCCAAGGTTCCCAACCGTCTGTGTCCTCGACAAACGCCGCTGGAGCGGCTCTGTATTCCTCGACATTTTCGACTAGCAATCTCTGAGAGACAAGGCAGAAAACACGCAATCAAGCTCACTTTCCCCTGTTGCAGTCACAACCACCTGTCCAAAACAAAAAAACAAAGGCGAACCAAATGCCGAAGCAGACTTCCCACAATGAAACCCCATAAAACAAACACGGAATCATCTCGGCGCATGCCAAAAAAAAAAAAACAAAGGAAAAAGAACATCGCATTTTCATACATCGGAAAAAGGTAGAATTTTCACGACAACTGAACATGAACTGAGCAGTGGCGGAGCCAGAATATTTTTCTGGAAGGGCACTGATTCACAGGTTTTCATACCTGAAAGGGCTATGACAAAGTAAATATTAAACTATCTTAATGTGAAAATGAAAGAAAATTGAGAAGCCAGCCGATATGTGGCTCAGCCACTGGAACTGAGCTTCTACTGAGATATCTCAC
>JAANDH010000311.1:19667-66141 GCA_011799765.1 Nymphaea thermarum | reverse complement strand
CCTCGACTGTTCACTTGGAAACGCCCACAAACAAACTGGATACTACACCTTCTCAAAACCCTACAACGATGTCTCTTCACCAAGAGGAGTTTACCTTACCGCAAAAAAAAAAATGAACATGGTCCAAGAAACGTCTTGGAAACGAAAAAAGAAAAAAGAAAGGAGACGCAAAAGTTGGGAAAAACAAAACGTAAAAGCTACAACAAAAGGTTTGCTACTGATAGAATAAAAAGGAGAACAGCCACTCTCGAGTAGAGAAACAAGGAGCGAAGACAACACAAGGAAAGATACAAACCCTAGTTCGGAGAACGAAGGAAGATCGAGAGGGGCCAGCGCCTCGGCAAAAAGAAACGCGCTTCCCCTTCGCTATAACAGAAGTGGAGCATGAAGGAATGATACCATTACCATGGGCATTTCATTTCTCCATCAGCCATGTGTGGAGAAAGACGAAAATAGCCTTTGGCGGCAATCCCCCTGTTTTGCTTTTTGAGTGGGTGGCAATGGCATCACCGGGTTGCAATAATGTCGATGTGTGATTTACGGGCATTTGGGATTTCCGTCAGGGGCTAATATGTAATTGAGTTGCCGGAAGCAGTCGTCACTCTTCACAGTTTTACGGCACTGAAGTCCCGAGAGGACGCCTCCGTTAAACTTCTCTAGTTTTTCCATTAGTCCAACACAAAATTACTATTACGTCCAACTTTCTGATTTTTATGAGCGACCGCAATGTCCATAATGCCATCTTCCCTTTTCTCAATACCGAATCGGAGATTTGTTTGGCCATAATCTTTCCGACGACTCGCTTTATTTTTTCAGACCTAATCTTTATGGATGACTATCAATAAAAGCTTCTTTTTCAGCTTTTCCACTAAAAGTTGCGTTTAATATATAGGTTGTTTGGGATGTAAATGTCTGCCATTCAAGTAAATAGTTGATTGAAAAAACCATGAATATGTAATGTAAGATTCACTCCCATCTCGTGTCACGCCGGATCTTACATCTCAGCCAATTGAAAAGAACTTAGCTTAAGATTGACTACACATTCTGATCAAACACACCATTTGTGCTTCCAACCAATTAAATATACCAACAAGTTAGCATGTCCAATGCTAAAACTATCTATCAACTTGAATATTAAGAGTTTTCATATTTAATTTGAAAGTTACGCACACGCGAAAAGCACTCTTAGAAAAATTATTCTGATTTCTGCCGTCGTGCTGGTAGGCACTCGCTTCATGTGGCTTACTCCTTGGTTCTTAATAAGGAACAAAAATAAAATAAAAAAAGACATTTATTGCAATTTTTTTGTACTCGCCTTTCATTTTTTTTAAATTAATATAGGGACACACCTGAAGACCCCGTACCACGTTATGTATGGTCTTGCTTTATGTTCCCTCGATTACGCTGCAGGGTGCTGTGCTTCTCCATGACGATAATGCCACCCGTTTGGTGCTGTGCTTCTCCATGACGATAATGCCACCCGTTTGGTTTTGGGAATTCCATTGCAAAATTGGCCTTAGTTTTTTTTTTTTTTTTTTTGTGTCTTTCTTCTTACGAGGTGCGGTGGTTTGAAATTCGAACTGCGGTTAGGGTTTCCCTTCTTATCGCTGTTCTTGCATTAAAATGGGGAGTGCGACAGTGTTCAGGTGGGCGCGGACCCCCTCGTCTTAAATTTCACTGTTTGATGGCTTCCCCGTACACGAGCCTGAGCCTACACAGTCTTATCTCGTAAAGAGCTTGAGTTGTCCTTGTTGAATCGGCCGGGCTGCCCGTTCGGTGAGTGGCCGGTTCCCCTGACTCAGCTGAATTGATTACTGATAGGCAAAAGTTGTTACTATTTGCATTTTTTAAAAATAATGAATGTTTGTACGTATGTTAATTAAAAATATATATATAATGAGAAGAGTTCTGATATTAAGAGAGAATGAACCATCTATGGAAAACAATTTATCTTTGTGCAAATAACAAATTTATTGTTTTCCTTTTACGTGTCAACTAATAAGCTGCTGGCTTTTAAGAGAAATTCCCAAGTAATGCCTTTGCATGGAAAATATTAAAGGAGTAACTTACAAAATTGCACATTTTAATCAAAATCACATTCTCTTGTCGTTTTTTCTCATTTTTTAAATAATACTGATCCAGACGAGTGATTTGTAAATTATTCATCCACTTTACTTTTTTTTTTATTGAAAGGCATCTCTTTGGAAAATATCTTAGATTTCGAGCATGATTTGAATGACTTGCGTAAAAGCTGCGCAGCTTCTTGTAATTTTTTTTTAAACAAATAAAGATGCATACTGCATGACATGTGGCACTATTTATGGCTTAATCCCCAACAACGACCTTACTGGAATCAACTGATCTAGCCACCATTAAAAGAAAAAGCCAAATTAACAGACTTATAGAATCAAAATTTACAAATGCAGATGCATAATGTGTAAGCTTTTTGAGGTGAATTGAAATCAACCGACCACTTGATGTTTCCAGATGCCAGATAAAATGCACCGCTAAAAATCATTGTCAAGGGACATTAACACTACTTGATGTTGGCGATATTTTTAGCAATTGTACATTGTATTATTGTATTTTGATGACATAACTTCATTATGTATCTATTCTTAAGCCCGCTGATTTCGATTATCCATCTTTCTAATATTTGTTTACATGATAGAAACCGTTGGGACTCAAACCAAGGGCATGTTGCGACATTTATAAACGAATATGTAGTTGTGGTTTCAAACCAAGGGCTTCTTTTATACCATTTAAAATAGTAAATGGTATAAAAGAAAATTTCTTCCTCCCTCTCACTGTCCTGCTCACGCCAGCTTCGGCCAACCCCCGCCACTGCTAAGAGGCCGTTGAACAGTATTGAAACATTCCGTTTCGAATCCCTTTTGAATCAACATATCGGTTCCACAATATTCGTTTATTGGTTCCACAATATTCGTTTATTTGTTGTATTTAGATATTGAATGAATAATTTACAAACAAAAAAGGATAAATTAAACAAAAAAGGATAAATTAAACAAAAAAACTTGTCACCAGTTTCTTCACGACAAGAAATAGCAGCTCGTCCAGGAATGGATCATGCAAGTGACATGGAAGGAGGAGACGTGACGGGAAACAAAAATGCCCCCACTTAGCTTTTTCTTACGACCCCCGTACATTTGGATGCTCTTTATTTCAAGCTTGACTTCTTTCGGCTGCTACATACAAGGAATTTGTCCATTGGTCGTATTTCGGTGGCACTGTTCCGTCCTATTCCACCGGCCAAAAAGCTTTACTCTCTCGCTGTCATCTTAGGTTATCATGAATTGGGTTTGTTCAATTACTGTAGCAAACTTGAATTAAATTATTCAGAAGGACAACTCCCAGTAAAGGGAAGTGATCTCACCTTACTCTCTCTTCACATGTACATGTGTGTGTGTGTGATTTAGATGTTTTTTGCACAAAATAGTGAATGTGAGATATTAACGTAAAAATGAAAAAGGAACTTTAAAAGGGGCTTTGCTGAAAATTTGTATAAAATAGAGATTATTTCAGAATAACTCGTAAAATCTGTCGCGCAAAGGGAACATTATCTAGTATTTGTCAAAAGCTGAAACTGTTTACAAATTCCAGGCGGTTGGGCAGCTCTGTCCCTGCCTTTTGTGTGGGGACCACATCCAATGAGGAAAAGGGTCGCTTTTTTGAAAGAGATGTGGGCCCCGCCGGCCCGAACCCGAAACCCCCCCTCTCTAAGTTTTCACGCCCAAAGCCCCTTGCTTTCTGAAAAAGGACAATCTTCTTTCACTTATTAACGAAGAAGTGCCTCTGCTTCGGCGTTATTTCTGAATGCATGGTTAGGTTTTGAATTTTTCTTATATATCTAAAACTTTCCGGAGCGGGTTGCGTATTATGGGATACGCGGGTGGTCCGTGAAAGTCCGCTCCATATCCAGAAGGCTTGTTTCATTGAATGACAAGAGGGAGGGGCGGGCTTTCATGCACGCCGCTCTTATGCCCAGAACGCGAAATGTGGCCTCCAATTTTCCCGTAGTGCTAAAAGCCTAAAACTTATTTTACATTGTCTGTCAATTCAGTAGTCTCTTTTCTATAACACGGTAGCAGTAAGGTCCATTTTCAATGGATAGTTGAGTATTTGGCTCGTGATGGCCAAATTAATTCGAGTCGGGTATTGGGGCCTGACTTGGCTCGATATATGTATTTAAAAGTCAATTTTCTACGTTTATATATATATATATAGTGCCCACATACAAACTTTTGGGGCATTTCCAATGGCTCCTTTAAAAACTTTAGATGTGCCATTCATGGTTCTCTTAAAAACAATTGATATATCAATGTGCGTTTTTGAGATATTAAAAAATAATTGTTAAGAGTTTTAGATAAGGGTAGACATCAAATTGGGTACTCGACACGTATGAAGTTGATGGTCTGGCCCGACCTAATAACTAAGCAGGCTAGGCTTGAACTGCCACCAAAAGCTTTGGGTACTCGACGGGTATGAAATTGATGGTCGGGCCTGACCTAATAACTAAGCAGGCTAGGCTTGAACTGCCACCAAAAGCTTTGTTCTAGTCTGATCCGGACTTCGTCTAGTCTTGGGTCAGTCCGGCCCGACTCTATGCTCAGCCTTAAATGACAACTTCGTCTAGGTGTGACTCCAGCCTAAGCCACTAACACCCCTACTTCCATGTTGAACAAGGATAACATAGCATGAGATTATCACAAATCTCAACGTGCATTACGATAGGATTAACGTTTAAGTGATTTTCCTATAATTAAGTCCAAATGTTGCTACGGTAAACAATTGAAATGGACAGGACCATACAAATCCTGTTCATTATTTTTGTTTTCTTTAACTATCTAAATTAATTTATTTTTAAAATAAAATCAGAGCATGCAAGAAGAACAAGGCAAATAGAATTCTAACTAGGTCTGCAACGTCCTACTTCACTATAGCAAAAGCTCTCCCTCTTTCTTTTTTTTTTCTCTGTCTTCATTGTAAGTGGCTTTTTGCCGCATATATACCGATATATTCCTTCCTTATTTTGAGCCTTACGAGAATTGCAGTCACTTTGATTCATTTCAGGAGTCGACTTGTGTTCTGGCTTAAGTGCTTTTAACACTCGGATCGTGTTCAATTGTAAGTTTGTAACACGAGCAATGCACATATTTTATCGAGGCCATCAAATAAGAGAGTCTTCATGTGTGACCGACCTCGTGTTCTTGAACTGCACTCTCTCTTTGCTGTTACTTTCTTTGTCCAGTTAGTTAGCCATCCATGGATTAGCCGATTAAAGCTGGCTAACCGTTTTCCGGCGGGTGACTGGCCGGAAACAGTTAGGCCTTGTGCACGTGTAAGTGTGCGTGTTTAGGTGCTTCCACATAAACATCAAACAACTGAATGCTGAAAAAAGAATGAAGTAGGCTGGCCCGATGCTCGATGCTAATGTCCCCTGATCTATTCCGGGTCGGTTGTTGGCCTTTTACTTTCTCTTCTCCTGGTGCATTTTCAGCCAAACTTTCTCATCCAATCTTTCCTATATCAAACAATGAGGCCAAAAAACTCTACTGCATAACAATTGAAACACCACCCGTTAGTGGTAAAAAGTTATTTCGTTAGGTGGGAACCCATTTTCTCCGCATCGAGCCTATAACTTTGGAAGTGGATTCGACTTCGCCCTAGAAGTTTGAAGAGCGTAAAACGTGGATTTCACTCTTCTAGTTAAGCTGATGTGCTCACCAACCTATTTGATGTATGTTCCATTTAGTGGCAGTAAAGTTTTAAACTTCATTCCGTGCTCATCATTTTATTGTCATTTTAGGCCGAAAAGTTAGGTGGATGTTTTTTCTATTCAAATGGAAAAGTTGAAGAATGTCAAATTTTGATCATCAGAAAACTTGAGCATCCTTGTTAAGCTCTGTTGTGTGAAAATCGACCGATGCTCAATATATCGAAACCCCTCCCGGCGACGAGGCAGCAGATTTGAACCTTTTCAAATATGAGGGAATACAGAGCCTGTTCAGGCCATAACGGCCTGTATCAATCGATTCGTTCTCGCATTGGTGGCATTTCACTAAAAGGAGCAATAAAAAACTATTTGGTGGTTGAATTTTAAGAACTTGCAGCTATAAGCAGTGGTGATGCCAGAAATTAAGGGGGAGCACAAATATGTCAATTACTGGTTGAGACAAGGCACTCATGTGTAAGTTCCTGTAAATATACTTCTATACATATAAAATTTTGGAAGCAACGTGGCCTAGGTGATGGATGGAATGCCAAATTCATGGTCCAATTAGTTCTTCTATAATGTATAATGACCATGTCGATGCCTTGCAAAACTTTCAGAAACTTTGAGATCGAGAAAACCTTTTTTTCTTTTGTCTGAATACATAAAACGAGTTTAACAAATCAATGCTTAGGCCTCCATTGGAGTAGATCACATTCACATGGTTGTAAATGTTGAAAGCGACATTAGAATTTGATTTAATTTGATATTGCAATTGAAGTTATTTTTGCAACTACACTGTTAGGAACTTTTGTTTTTGTTCATTTATTCTCAATAACATTGTTGTCGACTGCGATATGACTGTTCATCAGCTGATATTAATGAATTAATTGTCACACTTACATCCTTCCCAAAGTGTGACGAAACTGGTAGGAGTTGGTGAAAACCCCAACTTGCAACTTCTGTCTTTTTCTTTTCTGTTCCCCGACCTGTTCTGGTAATTTCATTGTTTACAGTAAGAAAAAAAAATGCCGAAGAGGGGCGTAGCTTGTTGCATGACATGATGGATGTTTTTGTCTGCAGTATTTTGTGGGCAGTAGCAGTTAACTTTATTCTTATTGGAAAGCATGTGAAACCCACAAGTTCCAAAAAAGAAAGAGCTGCTGCCATGTCCCTGCCAATGATTCTAAAAAAATCGCCATTTATGAATCGAGCGTAAACTTGTTCTTGTTCTTTTGTTATCTTTAAATTAAAATTTCTCAACCTATAGTTTTTAGGTACTCCCTTTCTTAGCTAAAGATAAAAGATAGCCAGCTACAAAACTAAAAGTGGCCGGCCAGAACATAAAACTGTAGGTGATTCCACTTCTGCTGTAAATATTGACAGAAAGTGTAGAACCTCGTGAAAAGGGCTCCACTTCCCTTTAAAAGCATTCAAAAAGTTGGCTGCAGGTGCCAATCTCCTAGCAATAGTGAAATTTTCCTTCAAATGAGACTTTATACATATTATAAAATTTTGAGACATAAAAGCATGCAGAAATAGCACCAAATAATATAAAGCAGGAAGTCATAATCTTCCAAGGTTATGCCCCTTTTACAATCTTTATGTAAATCTCATGAAATATTCTTAGATTGCGTTTCGATAAAGTTGACAAGATTTTACTTCGTTTAGAAGAAAGGAGAAGGGAAAATAACCTTGAAGGGCATCTCTTATCATTTAATAATAAAAAAAGTACTTTCATTTTTCAAATATATGTGCTAAATCTGGGTTCAGATTCAACCTGCCTATGACTTATAAGGCATTGACACCAGTGCAGACGCAACTCATCTTTAGAAGGTTTTTGCAACCCTTTTTGTTGTGTTAGATCTGATTATGACCCGACTTTCAATGAATAGCTCTCCAGCATCTCAACCATTTGCTTTCTTAACTTTAGAACGAAAAGGTTGCATATTCTAATCGGAGCTGGTTCAGGTCCCTATGGAATTTCCTGCACCATTTTGACTCGAAACAGAAGCTTAGTTGCAGATCCAAACGGGTGGGTTCAGAAGATTATTTCAGTTCACATTATCTTAAATTCATTTACAACTTATCATTTATTCATGAGGCATTCGGACCATGTGCATATATCACTGTATCAAATTCATATTTATTCTAGGATAAGCAATTGAAGTTGTTTACTCTTCTTGTCTTTGATGATCTTCTCTTCTATTACACACTTTCTTCGTTGATTTATCGCTAGTTGGTGTAATCGTGCAAGGTTTTAGGGAAAATCTCTGCATCTTAGGGGCTCGTTCGGATCAATGCAAGATAAGGCCACACCTAATCACGGGCGAAACCAGAGAATTATTGGAAAAGATCTTTCAACTTTACACTGTTGAGTTGATGACCGTCGGCAAAATAGGTCAAGGATCGGGACCCTCAATCCAATGCGGATCTTCCCCGTCGCAGAGAAAAAATAAAAGGCAGAGGTGAAATCACCTTAGGATTTACTTTACAGGTGTAAACAGTAAAAAGGGTCATACTCTGGTGAGCTAAAATAGGTTCAAATCGGACCAGTTGTAGGTTTATAGCCAATAAAATACGTCCAATAGCTTCGGATCTTAAAATTGAGATGACCCGATAATCACATCGGTTTGAAGTTCAAATTTATATAAAGAGTCGATACCAAAGGCCCAAAACTGCATGGCGGATCGTAATTCAATTAGCACTTGGATCGTTTTTTTCCAGTCCACTTACTGTAGGAAGGCCCCTCATAGTTCGGGTCTCTTCAAATAGATCCAGGATCAAATTCTGGATCCTGCATTGGAAGAGTTGGGACTTGGGATGCGGTGAGTATGGACGGAAGTGGACAGGCGGAGGGGGACAACGGACAAGTAACGGTAAAGCGGCGGGCTCTGCCACTGAATCCAGCCTATGGAAAAGCGCGGTCGTCTGATTCCCCCCTTCTGGCTTATCTTCCGGCTCTTCGCCTTGTCCCTCTCTTCCTCCTCTCCTCCGTCTTCATCCGATCCCTTTCGTCGTCTCCTTGGCGGAAAGAGAATCCTCGGGAAACCTTAAGTTCAAAAAATGGCGCCAGACCAGTCATTTCTTGTTCTCGTTCTTGTTTCGCTCGCTCTCCCCCTCGACACCTCTCCTTGGATTTGCTCTCATTGTGCTGCGGTTGAAGCCAGGATTTCTCGACGAGATCCCCGAGGAAGACAGCAATCTCGTCTTTCGACCGTGGAAACTATAGATTTCTCTTGCTTCGCTGGCGGTGGATAGTTGTGGCTTCTGTTTACCTTTTTGATCGAGCGGTATGTTGTTATTAGAATTTCTTTTATTGCATATCCTGGATTTCTATCTGGATTGCTCCTTATGTTGTTGAAATAGTCGAGCATTTTCCTTTTCCCCCATAATCGAAATTAAGATCATATGTGAGAGAGAACCTTCCTCGTCGTTGTTTAATTGAAACAATTTCTGCTTTCAGCTGAAATGATGAATTTTGTGCTTTGTTCCGCATTTTTAGCCTCTTTCTTCCTCACTTAATTCGTAGTTTATGAAGTTGAGGCATTTCCTCTCTAATTGTGCAGGAACAACCGAACAAGGATAATTTCATCTAGGAGAAGGAAAGGTGGCAAAGTAAGGTGCTTTTCCTGAACCTTTTAGTTTCAAACTCTTGGTTTGAGGGTTGCAATTGATGTTCTGTCTTTAATAGATGAGTCCTGGAGAGAGAGGACCACTGGCTCTGTCTGAGCTTCTTGCAAGGGAAGGATATGGACGGAAACAAATGGCTAAATCAGAAGCTGATCATGGTCTGGAAAGGGCCATCCGGCTCGCATGTTTCAGCGATGAACAGATATGCAGCAATTCTGAACCTCATCATGGGAGTGACCTAGAAAGAAACAAGCTTTATGAGCACAGTTCTAGCAAGAGAGATAGATTTAGCGATCAAAGGATGCACCTTTCGAAGGAGAAAGCGGTTTCGACATATAAATCCCGTAATTATTTGCTGAACGGCGAGACACCTAAACGTGTTTATAGGAGTGCTTCACTGAAGAATTGGAAATATAAATCAGGAGATTATAGCAAATATCCGGCAAATGATGGTTTTGAAGAAGAGAATTCAGATGCTAGTTGGAAAAGCGGAAGTTTAAGCAATGAACCGTTGATTCACCACAAAGTTGATGGGTATATCAAGCGCAAGTCTTGGATATGTTCTCAGGATAAAGCAATTGGTCCAAGAAGAAGTAACATGGATATCAAAGGCAAGACTTGGATATGTTCTCAGGATAAACCAGAGAGTCCAAGAAAAATCTACGACAAATTTAGAGTGAAATCTCAGGCGAAGGTACCGAAGAGCATAAGAAGACAAAGTTTACTTGCGGAAAAAAAAATTGACGAGGACCGTGAGTTTATTGATGGGGGGAATAGTCTGCTCGAAAGCATGAGACATGACGTCCGTAATTCTGTGCTGACTAACAATAGGTTTAAGGATATCAGTGATAGAGGGAAACATTTAAAATCTGAAAAATCATTCCCTGGATATAGTCACGAACTTGAAAGTGTTGAGCGGAGGCCCTTGGTTGATCAAGATGCTGTTCAGGCAGTGGTTTTGGTTATTAGTGGTTATATCAGTCAGTTCATGAGAGACAAGTCTTTCAGGAAAACACTTAGTCTTCACTGTCATTCCTGTATCGGTTTCGACCACCAAAATAAATACGGTGATGACGACTTTGTGGTCAACATGAAAAGGGCAATAGTTTGTGTCGAAAATGTTGCAGATGGTTCCACAAACGCTGATGAGTTGAAAAGAACCAAATTTCAGCTCTGTGCCATTGCAGATCTAAACTCTGAGGATTTTAAGTATGGGTTCACTTGTGGTATTCCCAATTCTTGTTTGGCAGCATGTGCTCATCTCTATCTTGGCATTCTTGCGAAGATTCAAAGGAAGGACAAAGCTGCTGTGAAGCACATTCTTCAAGTTTTCAGTAGTGCACCTTTTCAAGCTCGGTCACTTCTATTATCTGAGTTGTGGGAATATCTTTTCCTTCCTCATCTTTTATACCTAAGAGTATGGTATAGTCAAGAAGTGGATTTTGTAGACAATGACTCAAATGGATCAGGCAAAGTAAAATTTATCGACAAGGTTTACAACAAACTGCTGGACAACGGCACTTATCAGCTCGCAGTTTATTACAGAGAGTGGCTGAGTGACAGAGCTGAAGCTCCTGCAATTCTTTCTGTTGGTATCCCTTTCGGGTTGGCCTATGGAAATTTGAATCAAGAGTCAGGCGATACTTCCACAGCTGAGGAACAGCTAAGAATTAATGGTACTACTTGCTCTTTACAGCGAACAATTACAAAAGGCCTGTAAGTGTATCCTCAATGCTATGTAATTTTCCTTGAGGACCACTCAGCTTGGTACCGAGCCACAATGTGCTTCACTTTGTTGTCGAGTTTTAAACCAATGATCCTACTTTGCTATCTGACCTGAGAAAATGCTTACCTCTGCATATCCCTTCTCTGTCACTCTGCGGATATATATGTATCTTTCCTTGATCCTTCCTGCTCTGTAACCAGAAGAAACTGTTGTTTCATTTCTTCCCAGTGATGTCCTTGTTTTATGTATATCTTTTTGCTATAGAAGCCCATCTGAATTGCGAAGTTATTGAATTCAAAAGAGCAGTATTGTTGGCTATACAAAATCTACATTACCAGGACACGTATGTCTGCCATGCATGTTTTACACAAAGCACAAGTATCTCTTTGTTCAAGGAATATTTTCTTTTGTCACACCCAAGGAATTCTTGTCTTACTTGTAATTTGTTTATTGGCAGGTTTGATGCTGTGTTTGGATATTCTTCTAAAACTAACTTTTCTGATGAAGTAATCCATGGAAAGGGGAAGTGTAGCTTTGATTCTTGCACTAGAAGCTTTAGCTACATCATTGACAGGAATGATCAAGCTGATAACCAATCACAAGTGGTGCTAGATGGTGGGGGACAAGTCACATTGCAAGAATCATGGGATGTTTCAGCAAAGCAAGTAAGCCTCTTACTTTCAACTTTTGTGATAAGAAATTAAACTCTACTTTGGAACTTTGTAACTATTACATCATTCCTTTATCATATGTTCTTCAAAAATGAAAAGCAAAAAAACAACAAATGGATATAGGAAAAAAGGGCTTACAATGGACTTATCGAGTCCACTGGTGCAGGAATGCTGCTATCACTAATATTTTTTATTTTTTAGGTAGCTAAGCATCATTTTGGTAGAACTGTTTGGGCTTAGTGTACTGCTGGCTTGCTTTCTAAGGTATATGTAACCGACTTGTGTATGGGCTGCAGCCTAAAATGCAGTAGTTACAAAACATTGCAATGATACAATCATACAACTAACTTTATATTTTTAAAAAGGATGTTGTTAGCAATGAAAATTTTCTTTTGAAGTTAAGTGGAATTGATTTTAATGCTTTTTCAATTTGTTTTAATGATGTATGGAACTCTGCATTGCTAAAATTGCGTAAACATGGCCAGTTACTTGCAGCTGATGAATCCAGGGAACTGCCAAAGGCAGTTTCTGCAGCTTCAAAAGAGCTGATGGAAAATCAGAATGTTCAAGATGGGGATGCTGTTTCAGGAAAGGCCTTGCTACTTCCAGTTTCACATGGTCTGAGTAGTGATCTTGCTCTGAAAAAGCTAGCTGAAACTGCATTTACATTGAACACGTCAGAAACTTTTAACTGTTCACTATCCGAAATGGATGGGACGATGAATCATTTAGTTGCTGAGGTATGTTCAATTTGAATCACGGTGGTCTTTCTGAGGCTTTTTTGTTCAAGGTTTATAAATAAATGAGAAGATTATATTGCTTGATATGCAGGGTGATGGAACAAGTAGAGCGATCAGAAAGGGATCCACATCCAGAAGTATTGAATCTCCATATAACAGGTATAAACCAGATGCGGATCCAGAAAAATTTTCTGGAGGGGGCACTCTTTCGCAGATTTTTATATCCAAAGGGGCACTCATGTATATAACACAACAAATATTTGAAAACGTTAATCTAAAAATAAAGAAACATTGAGGGGCTGATGTGGGCAACTACCCACACCATCCCATATGTGGCTCCGCCACTGGACTATAAACATCTTTGGGTTTTTTCGAATGTTTTTCCTTCAATATGCCATCAGTATCTCTGGGCTTTTCGTATATTTTTTCCTCAAATTGATGCTGATAAATGCTTTTGATCATGTGACCTCCAGTGTGGAATTGAACAGAGCTGGCTTTCTGTCAAGTATGCCTAAAGATTTTGTATGTCCTCTTACAGCTCAGCTCTTTGATGAACCTGTTACTCTAGAAACTGGGCATACCTTTGAGCGCCATGCAATTGCTGAATGGTTTGAACAGGGAAACAAATGGTGTCCTGTTACTGGACGAATACTTCATTCTCTAGCTGTTCCAAGTACCAATCTTATTTTGAAGCGCATGATTGAATTGTGGAAGGCTAAAAATTGGAAGCACCCATTGGCTTGTTGTAACGAACCATCAAAGGATATGATTAAGCATGTTGGTTGTTCAGATGAATCAGCATTAACTTTGTTAGAGCAACTTGTCAGTGGTCCCAATGCACAAGAAAATGAAGATAATATAAAGCATCTTATTTCTCTTGGAGGCTTAAAATATCTGATTCAGAGATTTGAAGTTGGGAATTTAGAGGAAAAAGTTATGGTGGTCTCATTATTTATTAGTTGTATTAAGGCTGATGGAAGTTGCAGAAATTACATAGCTGCCAAGGTCAACAAAGTCTGTCTTCTTGAGCTTCTCCATGCAAATAGGTCGCACTTCAGAAAAGAGATGGTCTCCTTGCTCATAGAACTAATTTGCCTTAACAGGTATATTTTTCAAGTCACAGGTTTTTTTCTCATCCATTCCTTCCTATGTTTGGTAGTTTAATTTTCCAAACAGAATTAGGAATTGGTGATTCAAGTATTTTAGAACATCAACTGGCTATATGAATATTTTGATACCCCAAGTTAGCATCAAGTTTGGTAGGATTGCATATGTAGGACAGATTTTTGGGTGATGCCACATAGGTATGGGTGCAGGGTTAACAATGACATTGAAGGCTAACAACAAGTCGTTTAGACTTTAGTGGTTAGAATTACAAAAGTCTTGTCATTCAAATTGCCAGGTTTGGATTTGGGTAAGATCTAGGCCTGGTTCTTCCCTTCTTAGATAAGTTGAGTCTAGCCCAGTGCTGAATACGTCCTTACTCTAAAGACTGCAACCGAAGCACCCAAGCTGCACACAAGCTGAGATTGCCTGTAACCTGCACCTGAAATGGGTTGCATCGACAAAGGGTAAGTTTCTAAATTAGTTTGCGGCAATGTGGACATCAAGACACCTTTTATATACTATCTTCTTATGTGGCGATTTTTTTACTGGTTACTATTTCATGAATGCCAAGGTACACTAGCTTGTGGTGTGGTAATTTGTTGCTTGCTTATGAGTCGGGAAAGGAAATAAGCTTGCTATTTATATGCCGTTGTTTTCCTAGCCTCATTTTCTTACATTTTGTATCTTAGTTTCTCTCTCTTATATATATATATAGTCACAAAAAACACATTTTTTTTAATGTACATAAAACATGAGAAATAATTCAGCCATTCAAAACTAGAAAAAACATGTTTTTTTTAAAAAAAAAAAACGCCAAAACGAAAAAGCAGAAAGAAACACGTTTTTCCCCTTTTTTCATTTTAGGCCTTTTTTTCATGTTTTTAATGCCAACTACTTGTTTTCATTTTCTAATTTTATTTATTGCTTATTTACTCATCTTTTGATGTTTTGTTATTAATTTCTCACTTAATTTAATTTATTTTTTCCTAATTTTTTTAGGATTTTTAAATTTTTTTAAAATTTACCATATTTTTTCCTTTTTTTAAGGTCGCTTTATTATACCTGAGAAAAACCATGCCGTTTAAAATGCAATCGCGTTTTTTGTGACTTATATATATATATATATATATATATATTCTGCAATTTAAATGATTTTATTGATCATACTTATTTATAGATTGTAGGTAATTGCTTTGTACTATAGATTATTTAATACTCTGGGCAAGAGTTTACAAAATTCTCTCTTGTTTTTGTTTTAGTCTTGTTGGCCATTTGCATATTCAGTTTCCCTAGTATGTTACAGGAGGGTGGCTGTTACCAATTTCTTGGATGGATTACAGCGGGAGGGGGCAATAAATTTGATGCACTTACTTCTTGTATATCTCCAAAATTCTCCACTGGAACAAAGGCCTTTGGTTGCTACTCTCCTCTTGCATCTTCTTGTTCTGGTATGTAGTTTCTTTTCATGAAAGGAAAATTGCATATACTGTTCTTCGAGTCATCCTTATATGAGCATAGGATGCTACTGGTACCATATTGTCATCCTTGGATGAAAGGATGCTGCTAGTACCATCTGGATCCATGCAGTCCATGCAGCCTAAATGTCAAAAACATTTTAGTGGCAGCCAATTCTGATTGACTGGAAGTGCTAATATTTAGGACAGAATAAAATACATATGAACAGTATAACCGTGAACAATTATAGAGTTTTTGCACTTTGTTACCTTCTCTTTCATTCTTCAAAATAATATAGATAAAGTGGACAAACTTCAAGAATCTGGAGTTGCTAATAATTTTCATAAAAAAAAATACTTTGCTGCAGAAACAACATAAAAGTTGCAGTATCTGTATGGAAGAGGCACTCGATGCCATGATGGAAGCTTGTGATCGCAGTCTAACTGATGTAAAGGTCCGAGTACAAACATGCAGGTCTTTCCTGGTCCTGGAGGGACTATTTTCTTGTGGTGGGGAGGCATTAACAGAAGCCTGGCTGCTGAAGATAGCAGGGTTCAAGTATTATTTGACGGATCCCTTGCAAGCTGACAAGAATAGGATGCTGCGAGAGGATGACTTATTGCAGGTATAGTATTTATTGCTCTGTATGGTTCTCTTTTCTGGGGAATGACTCAATCATCAATATCTGACATTTTACTGGACTTTTTATGTTGTTGAGAATGAGAGTCCACGTGAGTGAACTGGACATTTCGTATGCGATGATGCAACCTTTCAGTTCTTATTTCCCCACAGGGTGTATCAACACAAGCTGACTATTATCTTATTTTCCCACAAGGTGTTCCAGTGCAAAACTAAGCTCCTGCTGCCATAGAGTTTGTCTGTTGATGTGTTATACCGTTGGTTTTTATTCCTAAACCTTCTTATGTTGTGCCCCGACAGGAACAGGAAGAAAAAGCAAGACAAGGATGGCTCCTGAGCTTGGGATCCATGTTTGTCCACAACGGGAAGAAGCTGCTTTGGGAACATTTCTCCAAATGTTTAGCAAGTGGAGTTCCAGAATTGGTGAAAGCGTCTCTCATCTTTCTTACGTGGCTTAGTTGTGCATTCCCATTGCTTTCAGGTGCACAAATGAAGCTGTCGATTTTATCTGTTTTGGCACCTTCCTTGAAAGAGTGCCTACTGAACAATGATCAAATGGCTTGTCGGGCACTTGCTTCCTTGTCACTGCTGAACTTCATGGACGACTCACGTAAGCAGCACAATCTTCATGTTTTCTCTAGTATGAATATTGGTCAATCACTACAAATTGATTCAGAACTTTAGTCGCTTTTGCTAGCCTCGGATTTGCTGAGTAAATTTTATCAAACTGTAGATTTAAGAATCACAGATTTCAGATTCGTGAGAATCCATGAATCTCAAATCGGAAAGGGGGGTGGGGAGGCTGACTTCACGTGTGGATTTCAGATCCACGCATGAAGGTAGAGAGGGGAGGAGAGAGAGAGAAGGCTGAGGAAGTGCACCAAACAAGAGCTTTTAATACCTCAGATCTCAGATCCGAGATTCTAAAATTTGCTCCGGGATTTAAGCTTCGAGGCAATCAAACCCAACCTTTTAATGTTAGGCATAACATTGAACCAACTAATAAACTGCTCTTCTCTCTCTCTCTCTCTCTCTCTCTCTCTCTCACACACACACACACACACACACACTTTAAAACATTTAAGGCATAAAGATAGGGCAACCACACACATGCTTTTAATACATTGAGGCATTAAGATAGCGTTACCACTGAACATTGAGCCATTTTTCGATGTGACTTTTCAGAATGCCGGCAGTTCTTAATGTCATCTGCAGGAGAGATCTCAGAGTCTTTGAAAAATATTTCAGAGATGACAGAGACTGGAAGGAAGCTTCACGTCATTATCTCCAATGAAATTATGTAAGAACTACAGAACGTCGTTATCTCCAATGAAATTATGTAAGAACTACAGAATGCATACCGCTGCGCGTGCAGTCTCATTCTTGTATATCCTTCTGTTTCTTTGATTTGTTCATATCTATGGTACTTTCCCATCATTCCTTGCCACACTAAGGCAGGCTTTTTGTCTCAGCAACACATTGAAATCTACGTGAAACGATATCGAACTGTGCAGAGTTCCGCAGCACGCAAATATGCTCTACTGATATTTTTGATATGTCAGGCCTCTATATGCAAAATGCATTTTCTTCTGGCTGGTTGCAAATAATCTTCGTCTTGCTGATTTCATGTAGATGACATAACGAACGCAACTTTGGACGGGATTGATGTTTTGATCTTTTAGAACACTTGATTAGTGCCAAGTAGAAACCACTTATTTGAAGCAGTAGTTGCTCGTAATAGAAAGTACAAGATTACATAAACACGTTAGAAGTAAATACGATGAATAATTTCTGTACATAAACACGTTACAAATAATATGATTAACGATTTCTGTACAATGGGCAGGGTACGGTTTAAGACAACACAATACTTTGATGTTTCAAACTTCAAATAATCTTTGTAATTTACATAAATAAAATTTGAGTGATCATCAATTTTCTAATATCTAGTTAGGTTTATGCATAAACCTACTTGAAAAAAATGTTTGTGAAATGTACACGAGATTGCTGTTTTGAAGCTAAGGAAAAAATGCGCCCAAATGGCACTTCCGGAATCTTCTCAAAAAATGTACGAGTCAACATGGATGAGAACTACCACCATCATTCATCATTGTCACTAATGCTACCATAACTTCATTACCATTATTAGCCATCGTTGACACCATAAGCGTTCATCATCATTTAACAAACAACCTTAGGATCCACAGTACAAGAGACCCCACGAACCACGACAAAAGCAGGAAGACAACCAAACCCGCCAAGATGGTCGATATAGGAGGGCCGTCTGCGCTGCTATCTCGCGTTGTTTCTCCTTTATTTGTTGATAGATCTCCTTCACTCTGAGGATCTGCTCCCGACGCAAAAACTACTGTGATCATGCCACGCCCTGCCATTGTTATGCTGATGGGGACGCAAGCTCTGTATTCAGGAGACAAGAGCAGATTCAGCAGTGGAATTTGCAGATTGGAGGGATGAAGAAGGTTTTTTATGAACCTAACTTACAGAGCATGTCAGTTTTGGGATCTACCGATGTGAATCCAATTGTCTTTTCATTTATAAATTTAAGGGTGGAGGCTTCTGGCTCATAAACGGATCAAGCAATGAGAAAGACGCTACGTCTTTTCATGTTGCAAATTCTTGGAAGAACCTGAGCGAGGGAGAATCCCGCGACACATCGATACTTTTTCTCGAAAACCTCGAGAAAATGAACGGACAATCGGGGAGAGAGGGAAAGCGAGAGAGAGAGGAGCTTTTCTGGGTCATAAACTGGTCAAACAATGAGAAAGACGCTACGATCTCTTCACGTTGCAAATTCTTGGAAGAACCTCGGCGAGGGGGAATCCTGCAACTCATCGATACTTTTTCTCGAAAATCTCGAGAAAACGAACAATCGGAGAGAGAGACAGATGCTCTTCTGGGTCATAAGCTGGTCAAACAATGAGAAAGACGCTACGATCTTTTCATGTTGCAAATTCTTGGAAGAACCTCGGCGGGGAAGAAAGGAGGATCCTACCTGTTGGGCTTGAAACAGCGTAGGCGTGCTGCAAATCCCGAAGATGGAAACTTTGAAGTATCGGTTGTGCTCCATTTGGGCGATCGATAGCCGAAGCCAAAGCGGATGGGTAATGGCAAAGATGATGAGATTGTTGCAGAAGCAGCAGCCATTCCCATCTTCAGATCGTCCGCCTCTCTATCTATCCGTGCTCCCTCTTCCTCTCTCGGCAGAAGGAACACAGGCTACTGACAGCAAATGATGCAGAGAGCAGTACTCTCCCGCGAAAACCAAAGTTGCGAAAAGCTGTGTCGTCGGTAGCCGTTCACTACTCGGACCGTTTGCTGAAGAAAGATTTTGTATATTTTGTGTGGACAATATCGACCTCAGCACGATTGATTGTACCGACTCACATTGGCTCGTTTGGGACTGCGGTCAAATACTACCGAGGCTGGCCGTCTCTAGCCGGGGCAAAGGTAGACTCGAAATTCACATTTTTGCAAAAATTTAAACCTGAAGTTTGCAGATGTTACGCATTTTAAAATATTTAAAACCCAAATTACCTGTTTAACAAAAGCAGAACTAGGTTAGATCTTCACCCGGGTTTTAGGGGTGCTAATCGCTTGTTCAAACCTAGATAGAGTTTGAACAAATTTTGTGATGGACATTTAATCCATATTTGGGCGCAAAAATCACATTTTAATGAAACGCGTGCACCAAGAGACACACCCACAATTACGGACGTTTTCTCCATCATCATCATCATCATCATCATTATCTATGTTGTACAGAGGGCGTTCTAATGAACCAGCTAGTTCGTTCACAAAATCTTCTAACCAAGCGAGAACAAAGTCTGTATTATGGTAGTATCTACCGCCAAAGTATATTTTCTCGGCTGAGCGATGCACATAATCAAGACAAAAGATAACGGTGCAACCTGGTATTGCATATCCCAGCTTTGAGGATAGAGTGAGAAGGAGAGTCGAAGAAAGAAAAAATGGCGCTGTCGCCTCCTGATGTCCCTAACAAGTAATATAAGAACATTCGAAAGGGAGAGAAGAGAGCATCTGCCTGCAACTAAACCACATATTTTACAACAAATGCAGCTATTTTAAGCAGAAACAAAGTACATAAATAAATGAGACGATACAGTTTCAGCAGAAACGTTTATCAAGAACTCAATGTTGAATCCCAGACGAAAACAACTGCCCACTTCCCTCAATTTCATACTTCAAGATATGTTACAGACAATCTGAAGAGGATAGCATTCAAGATCCCGCAAATTTAACTGCAGTGCAAGAAAGAGAAAAAAAACACGTGAAGATGGATAGAAGATCGAAAGCTTAGCTGTCATTAAATGATTGTCATTTTAACAAAAAAGGGCAGTCTAGTTTGAGACAAAGCATTTTTTAAAATGACTGCTATTTCAGACCGTAAAAGATATCCTACGTAGGGAAAGTGTTAGCCAAGATATGAAACCAGCAAACACAAAGGGGGTGGCGTTCCAATGTGCAAAGAGAAACATAACGGCTTTCATGCCTACGTCGAAATATGCGATCAGGGAGGGAGGGGCCACCAAATAAACATCAGCTCAAAAAAAAAAAAGTTGCACTTAAATAGTTAAAGTTTCAGTTTTAGATTGATAAGTAGAATTTGTCCAGCTCAGATCCTCAGATTTTTAAAGCTAAAGAAGTTTTATGATGAATGTGCATACCAGGACAGCAACACCAGTCTCACAAAATCTTGGAATGCATATCAGTCTAACCACCTGCCCTTCAGAGCCTATAACAAAGAAAACAATTTCGATCAAGATGCTGGCTAGAGATTCACCTCTTTCACAAACATCCAGTCTCAGGCTCTTTGCTAATTGAATATCAAAACATTATGGATGATGAAATCTATAAGAAAAATACAAAACAGATGCATCTTTCACTTATTCATAGTAAATACCCAAAAGGCCAAAAGTTAGTCTTGCAAAAAAAACAGCAAAATGAGGCGTCTGATAAATTACGACTGCCTAGTTGACAAAAATATTCCAAACTACCGCTCCACCAATAACTGTCTTGAATTATCCAAGGGTTAAACTGCAGTTGGCAAGGTAAAGATACTCGTGTGCCCCTAAACTAGTTGCTCACTTATTTTAATATCGCCCTTTTTAAATGAATTCTTGGGGCTTCCTTTCTTTTGATGGAATATGCCGCAAGAAGATTCGGTTCTTCTCATGGTTGGACCCTCAAATGCCAAGACCGCTCTCCAGTCTCGTCTCTTTCCTGCGGATACCCATCCTAAGCACAAGGTTTAAGAATAAAAAATGATTGAAGTTTCTGCAAAGGGGTGGAATATCTTCAACGAAATGAAGTTTGCAGCGTCAAGGTTAAAGGTTCTGCTACAACAGATATCTCCTGAGAACAATAGAACGTTAGAACCACAAAGTCGATTAAGATTCTCTCCTGCATTAAATTGGCTTATGCATTTCCGTTACATGAAAGCAGGATCCCTAATGGTTCGATGAATTACGGTGACTCACAGCGTTTTAACTCATTCAGCAGCCTTTAGTTCCATATTTCTTCTCTTTTCATTCAGTGAAACAATAAAAGTCAAAGCTCATTCTTGAAAAAGAAACGTGTTACAAGTAGCATATTTAGGTTTAAAGACTACGACATTGCTTCATCGAAATTAGAATTTCATGTTGCTTCAGTTTCATCTTTACAGAGCGAAAGATTTCCCAGAGATGAGAGAGAGAGAGTATTTTTTGAGCGCTGATGCCAGGGAAAAATGGCATGTCCATTTCTCTAGTCAAGTCAGGCAACCGGCAGCTCTTTGATAATATCTTTGTCAATTGAGCAGTCATTGGTAATTTCTCAAAGCATTCAGTGGACTTCCACGAATGAATAAAAGATGCATGTTTTCTGTACACATCCTAAAAGTTCATCTAAGATCTTCAAGCATGATGATCATTAGGATGCAAAAAGTACAACCATTTCCACATACAGTGTAGAGGAGAAAATACCTTTTAATATACGACTTTCATATCTGCTCTGATTGCCAACAAAATAAACATGAGGGCAACCATCAATAACAAATGGATCCCCATCAGTGAATGGGTAGCATCCTACAAAGTTAAGAAATTAGTTGGGCAAACCAGAAATGGAAAGAAGTCCAAATAACAGAAGAAGAATTCCAATACAATTTTTGCTAGTTGGCCACATAATGGTGTATTATTTCGCAAATTTACCTGAAAATCTTATAATTTGATCAACTCAAAAAATACTGAAGACCAACTAGCAAAAATTGTATTCTGAAATAAAAGACATGCATTTCACATAAAACAGGACTTTGACAAAAATGAAGAGCAAGAAAAAGTTTACCAAGCGTATCTGGGGCAGTTGGTGCTAAATGCCTCCACCTCAGAGTCCGCTCTAAGAACTCCAGTTTGTCTTTCGCATCAGAGTATTTCTCAAGATCATCTATGTTCTGACCAGATGTTCCAAGAAACCTACAAAGTTGTTAGCATATTAGTACCAGTGATATTTAGATAGAAACGACTCCAGAAGGACAAACTTACAGAATATCATCAAGTACAAAACTGTGAGGGTTGGTACACGATAGGAAGGTGTTAAAAGAGGATGCTCCTGAGAAAAGAAACCTGTGCAAAGGCTGACAAATGAAAATATAGGGCAAACTTGTAACTAATTGGTCAGTCTATTATTAAAAATAAGTGAAACAAACTAGTCAGCACCAACCTGCTGAGGCAAGGAGAAGTTGGCAGGATCACTTGCCCCTGGCATAATATCTACAGGGACCGACGATGCAAGCTGCAAGCAATGGGAGGAAAAAGAAAAGTAGTTTCATGTCAATTGTTGCACAGGATGAAGCATGGCCTTGAGACTGACTGGTTGATACAACTTGGTTGAGTTGGTTAGTCATGCAGAACCGGTCAGCCAGGCTACAATGGATCAAACCAGCAAAGCTTCCCCAGCATCAACTGGCAACTATAGTCAGCATGCATATCTGAAAAGTTCTTATGGCATGATCCACCATAAACAAGGTAGCCGACTGAGAAGGAAAAACAAATAACAGGTTCCATCCGGCAAGGAGAGGAAGCCAGAGTTTGTGTCACTAAGATAGTGACCCCACGTGCTACACTGAAGACCAGCATTAGCCACGTATCCTGTTAACATGTGTTTTCTCTCGCAATACTAAATGAAAAAGAAGAAAGGAAAAATAAATAAGACCTCATTCTCAAAGGTAGACTATGATACCTCAAGTTTTTACTTGTGAACAATATGACCAAGCACCAAAACGATTCACACACTAAAAAGGAAGCTAAACATTATCTCAAAAGTTCTTCCACACCTTGAAAAGTCAGTTTTTTCTAAAATAAAGTTCACTAAATTGCCATATTAGCCAAGGGTTCTCACTGGGATACGAGCAGGAACAAACCTGAGTTAACATAAGATCAAGCTCCTTGATTGGCTCATAAAGCTTGTTTTGGTCCTTTGGACCTAAGGCCTGCACTAAGCAAATAGATGTATATTAAATAATCATGTTCTTCTCCTTTATCCAAATTTTATGATGTTGATGCATCCAATTTCATTAACACAATGTGGATAATTGAGAATGAAAGCTAAATTACTAAAAACTGCAAAGCAAGAATGCCACAAGAATAAAAGTCAGCGGGTATAACACATTATGCACATTTAACCACCAAATTGTTGATAATAAGAGTTTTTAACAAACAATCGAGGCAGCAACTTATAGACGCATATACTTGTGATTGACCTGGCAAGGACAGACCTTATATTTGCTTGTTGGTATAACTAGAATTGGGTGAGTCATGACAACCTTATGTATTTTCAAACACCCCCAACCCCACCAAAAAAAATCAACAACACACACTCTCCACACTGTGTGCAACATGTTCTCCAAAAAGTTTGATACATTATTGTTTATGGAAGTTTATATCTGAGAACAGATTAGGCCAAAGCAGTATTTTTAAGATCCAAGTACGCTTGTCAATGACCTGGCAAGGAGTAGCTTTATGTTTGTTTTGGGTCAACTCATAGTGGGTGAGTCATGATAGGATTGTTCCAGATATTGGTCTTTTTCAAAAAGTGCAAAAAAAAAGGGCTAACAAAGGAAAATGAGAAAAACACAATATTAAAAAATTCCAAATAAAATTATGACATTTTTCTTAGAAAAATAGTTTGTCATATATATATATATATTTTTTTGGCTTCTTTTAAAACATTAATAATTTTTCTGAATATTTACCAATTTTTTTGTAAGAAAAATAGTAGAAAACTCAAAGTTTCATAGTTTTTTCTATTACTTTTATATTTTTGTGATTTTTTTGAATGCCTGATATTTTCCCAAAGAAAACAATTTCCCAATTAATAACCGAGGAAAGTCTTGCCCGAGAATGATATGTATGACAACAGTCATGAGTATGACTAATTTATGTATTTACACTATGTGACATTTACATACAAGTTTGGCATTCTGTTTATCTACCTCCACCATACATACTGCTCCACTGCCCTTCACTGGTGGCTCACCTGGGCTTGAGTATGAAGTTACAAACATGACATGCTAGAGTTATATAAATATCAGGATTTGAACTCAAACCCGGTAAAACAGTTCAATTCAAGCTCGACTCCTTCAGCAGTTCAATTCAAGTTTCGCTCGAATAACCAAGAATGGCACTTGTGACAATGGTCATCACTCATCACTACTTTATGTATTTACACAGTTACACTATATAACATTAACGTAAAAGTCCTTTTCACATTCTGTACATCAACCTCATCAGACATGCTGCACCACCGACCTCAACATGACAATATGCATGGTTCACCTGAGCTTGATCATGAACATGACATGATGAGTCATATAAATAGCAGGATTTTGAAATCAAACTCAGCTTGAGCAGTTCGATTCAAGCTTCACATGGCTGACATAGAAAGGGAAAGGGAAAAGAAAAGGAGAAAGTGAGAGGGCTGGAGTTCAAGAACGCAGGATTCCATCTCAGCACCTCCCCAGTGTGGCAAATAAAGATATACAATCTATGCATGTAGTCAGGCTTAAGCTCACTTCCCCAATCAACCTTAACTCAATTAAGGAGTGAAACTAGGAGGTGACATTCAAGCTCCGTTAATGCACTTTGTCAGGCAAAAGCCATGTAAAACCTGAAAAGGTTGAGCCTTAGGCTTTCTTGACTCTCTATATATGCATCACAAACTTGCAGTGTATTAGACTTTGTGCTTCCCTGAAGCCCAAAGTGGCATAGTTGTGGCTTGTGGGCTAGTGATAACTGTAAACAAAGATGTGCAAGTCTGTAATAGGAGATGCATCTTTTCAAGAATGTTTTCCTTTGTAATGAATAGACTGCCTTTCTTTAACATCTCAAAGCTACAACACAACCTTGTGTTTTGCAACAGCGTGAAAGCTCATTTTCAATGACATGCTGCCTCTATGGTAATGTTTCGCGTTGATGTGCTCGTGTATATGTGCTTCTGAAAGAGACAGGTATATACCCGTTTCCCCATTTGCAGACCCAAATTTGTCTTAGGATCAAGGAAAGAACTATATAAAAGTTACAGATTTAAAATAGTAGCTCTTGTGTTCCATTTTTGCAAAAGTGGAAAATGAGAGAAGAACAGTTCTGGAAAAGAGAAAAAAGGATTAATGAAGGAAATACATTTAGATTGTAGAATAACAATGACCAATGTGTACGGATGTACTGAAAGCAAGAAATTCAATATAAATATTATTTTTCTTATGGGAAGTCTAACGCGAAAAAAAAATCATTTTTGTATGTGATTTATATTTAAAACAGGAAAAAAAAAGGGAAAAGATGCACCTTCTAGATGCCGATTTACAGCTGGAGGCTACACATTCATAACATTCCCAGTTTAATATATTACCTGACCTGCAAGAAGTCCCTGTTGAAGTTCAACAGAATTTCCAGTAATCACCACGCGCACAATCTGTGATGCCATGCTTTGCTCCTGTTTTTTGTTTGTTATAAAAAACATGATATATGCGTAATACTTAAAGAATCACATGAAGAAGAAACAAAACATACATTTCCACCTCCTAAATGCCCAGTTAAATGGTCCACAAGCAACTGATACTGAAGAGGGTTAGACAAGCTGCTTCCCATACTCAATCCTGACACAAAAACAACGTATTTGTCTTCTCCTGCAATGAAACACAAGAAGAATGAGAGGAACTAAGAACCAGAGGAGACACTATTGTGAGCATGATAATAAAACAGAAAGCCAGCAAGGTATGGTGTCCCAAATGTCAACATATCAAATTCAACAGTAAGAAGAAGCCAGAATTTCAAGATTACTCGGCTCAAGAGGCAATTTGGTTTGTGCTGGCAGCCCAGCTTCCAGCACGTCTTCAACCAGAAAGGTACCATCGCTAATTTCCTTGCCGTGAAGAGCCACAACAACGCCTATCGCCATAATCAAATCACAGATTAAGTACTAGTCTAAGCAACTTCCTTTCTCACCAAGTCAAAAGAACAGTTTAGTCAGGACGCTGTCGCAGAAGAAGATTTTCATGGCGTGTCTACCTGTCACAAATTCTGATGCAGGAAGCGCATTTCCGGCGAGTTTAACTCGTCCCCTCTCGTCTTCTAATATTAGGTGGTCGTCCGGATGCATGAAATTGTGAGGTTTCACGAGAGGCACAGACGATCTCTGCAAATACTTTAACGGTCACTCCTATAACCCAAACCTAATAGAGTAAAAAGAAAAAAACAAAAAAGGTGATCCAACCAAACAAAGCTTGGAGATTATGAACAACCTCTTTTGAGTATTCATCAAGAACGGAAGGCTTCAGCTTCATTTGCTTGTACAGGGTCCCGATGATGATACAATCCTTCCCTTCTTCAAGACCCAAAATATTCTGAACTGCATCATCCACCACAGTTATGAGAAAAATATAAAAGTCAAGAAAGAGGCCAAGATTTGCGTAAATTTCCCTCATAGATTAATCACTCGCCAATGACCAACACACCAACGACATCAACTTGAAGGAGAATGAAGAAAACCTGACAAATGGGGCTTCCATTTCTTGGCAAGGGAACGAAGGAGCTCCCTCAATTCATGCAGCCGAGCGAAGTAGAGTTGGCTGTACTGCTGACCCTTGTAAGTTGGTGCCCCCAACAAAAACCCCTCGTCCTACATAGTACATTCAAACCCATGAAAATCTGAACGGCAACAGATTTAGATGCCAAAAGATGGAGAAGAAAGGGGAGAAAGAGGAATAAAACAGAGACGAGTGCTAATCAGAAATCCAGAAGAGAACAGCTGCCACCTTAGATTTATAGATCGCTTGTTTTCTTTGTAGTGTAGCGGTGGGCAGCTCGCCGTCCGCCTCCATCGGAGCCATGGCGGGAAACAATCTGAAACGGACAGTCGAGGCCTTTTGTCGCTGGGGCGCAACGTGGCCCAAGAATCCCGGGTCGTGGAGCGTGGTTGAAGGATCGTTCGAGTTCATCGGTTTAAATTGATGGAGATCCAGATTTGCTATTCCCATCTCCCTTTAGGACATTTCCAAATTACTCCTCGTTTTATATAGGTAGGTGAGAAATGCGACCCTACTTTATTCCTATTTACAAATTCAGACCTCATTTATTGAAGTGTTCGAATTTGGTATTTTAGGTCAATAAACTAGTTTCTTTCACATATGTCGACATAAGCACCCTTAACAGAAAAAAAAAAATGAATCTGTTAATTGAATGTCATACGTGTTTTTTTCAAATCATCATCATCTAGACAATTATTTGTTTTTTTGGGCGTTTAAAGAATGACAAATTGTCTTGCTGCATGGCCAGCGGTTTGCATAAGTTTATTCAGGAACAAATATTCGAAGAACGAGGGATATGAATTCCATGCCGAGCCCTAGATTATCACTTCGTCGAAGGAAGGATGCAGGCTCCTAAATTATAACCCAAAACTGTATCAGAAATTCAAAAATGTGAATCCCATTTTTGTGGTAGCAGCCCAAACTTTTGTTCATTCTTTTGTGTTTTTTCTAGTTAGAAAATGTATTGGCTTTTCATTTACTTGTTTTTCACATCCACTTTGTACCCTGGTTAACTATGTGTCAAGATAGGGTGCCAATGGTTGGGAAATAACCCAACATTTGGTGAAAATCTAAATTTACTTTAATTCCATATGCAAATTTGTATCTGACCAATAACTTGGTAATGGTGCACGAATTTTCTCGCTGAATCTGATAGACATCTGAATTTCATAAACATCCGAATAAATTGTTCATGGTCTTATTCGATAAAATTTTCTGAAAAAAGTGGGCTGTATTAGCAAAAATTGCAAAAGGACCTC
Source organism: Nymphaea thermarum (assembly GCA_011799765.1). Taxonomy (NCBI): domain Eukaryota; kingdom Viridiplantae; phylum Streptophyta; class Magnoliopsida; order Nymphaeales; family Nymphaeaceae; genus Nymphaea; species Nymphaea thermarum. The sequence continues at coordinate 38,085 of JAANDH010000311.1, read as the reverse complement.
TATTTCAAAATACAAACATAACATAGGCCTGAAAAAGAAAGCTTCCCTTAAATCCACCCAATCTTCGTAACTCTTGAAATTTGTGATGCTTGCAAACTGCAAAGGCCCCAGAAGCTCGAATCTAATGAAGAAGAAAACCGTATACGCTTGCATTCGCTTCGTTACCTCAAGCTTAACCGAACGAAACTCAAGGTCCCTTGCCAAGCACCAACTAGTGAACTTGAACTTGACTCAAGCTCAAGCATAGTTCGAGTTGGACCACCGCAGGTCATGAGCCATCCTACTAAGAAGGAAGATATTGAAAGAAATATATTTTGAGGATATTTTTCGTAGGTCAAGGTTCCAAACATTTAGAAGAGAAAAACTGTCTTACCATTTGGATGAGGACACCAGAAATAGCTACCATTTGAAAAACAATGATTTCCTATGCAAGTAGTGTGGTATCCAACTCTCTAGCTGTGCCACATGGTCGTTCTTGCAGATCTACCACGCGTGTCTCTGAGAGAGAGAGAGAGAGCACAATAACAACAAACACAAAAAAAAATTCATAGATGTAGCACAGCAATGACATGAAAAGGAATGCCACTGCATTGGCCATATCACATATATTTTCCTTGAACCTTTGTAGCTTACGCTAATGTGCTTGCAAAACAGAAAGCCGCAGAAGATTGTGAGACCACGCTGCAGCGATTAGTGAAAAAAAGGAAGGATCAAGAAATCACAAAGAAGCTTGGACAAAACCAAAATCACCTAAACAAATATATATATATACATGCAGACAAACGTCCAAGGCAGGGGAAAAAGTTCAAAGGCAGCATCGACGCCCAAAACACAACCAATTCCAAACCCACCGGTTAAAAAAATGGATGATTTCCTGCAAAAGGAAAAACAAAAATCGTTTACTTTAATTGATCCAGTTCATTGCACAGCCATCTGCGTCGAAGATCATCGCTCAAAGTCACAAATGCAACACGGTTAAGGGGGTCCTTAAGGATGGAAACTGCCTTCACACAATCATCTGGATCTAATCCCTGCATGCTCTGCAGCTCTATCATACAGCGCCGGAAAGAAACATCATCCTCTGAAACAGGCTTCTGTGTGGATCTACAGTCCAAGGAGAATTCTGATGATATGTTCTCCAGTGCTGTAGCAATTCTGTGTCCAAGGCTCGACCTCACTCTTTTCTCACGACGAATTGATGAATACTCTCTATGATGCCGTGGTTCTGGGATTTCTAAAGGATCGTCATAGCTTGCTTCATCTTCTTCCTCATTTTCATTAATGTCATTAGACCTTGTCTCATTGGATGTTGGTGTCCCTGTATGGACTGTTGCAGTTACGTCACCTTGCATTAGGCCTTTACGGATGGAAGATACTGATATGCGACCATCTGCTTTATTATCTGATCAATAACTATTTCAGTAATTCTTCATCGAAGCATAAAGCACATGGAGGAGACAAGGGAAGTATACCATCAAAGAGTACAGCACACTGATCGTATAGAGGAAAGCATTTGTTCTTGTAATTCCTTGCGATAGGGTGTGCCTGTGCGTTGGACGATGTCACACATTTAAAGACACCAATACTTGGGATGACATCAACTGAAAAAGAGAAAAGACAATGGCACTTTCAACTTACAGCTATATACCGTTCCCACACATCCTCATCAGCAAAAATCACCTTCACTGCATCATCCCACCCAAATCCATTCTGGCTTTTGAGTGTCTTCACCATTCCATATTGGGTTTTTAGCTTTTTATATCGACTTTTGAGCTGTATAATGGTATAATTTAGATTAAATTTTCTGTTAAATGAAAGGCATACAGATTTCCATGCCTCCTTGACGAACCCCACGTCAGTTTTCTTGCCCTTGGCAGCTTGTTCAATTAACAATTCAATAAAGAATTGGTCACGTGCAGTTGTCCAATCAGCTCTGTCTTGCTCATTGTGGAGGATGGAAGACAGCTTTTACAATAAAGAGGTAGACTATCAGAAAATGGTATCAAACACTAACGAAGAGATATATATACTAAATATGCCATGAACACAAGAGCAAAATAAAGGTTTTTGTTTCATTCTGATCAGAAAGCAACAAAAGTGCACTACAGCTTATAACATCTACATGAAACGAAAGCGGGGTACAAAAATATTTATTTTGCTATGACCAAATTAAATACTGATGAATGGATATGCAAAGACTAATTTCCAAGTCGTACAAAACTTGGAGTCGAAAAGTGCATCCCTTATTATGATTATAGACATCAAGCAGCAAAATGGAATAATGGGCATGGAAACCGTTTATATTTAAAATATTCCTTCCCCGCGTGTATTTCAAACATTACATACAACCATGGGATAGAAATAGTTTAGCGATGAAGAAGCAATCTGTTAAAAATCTATGAATCAAACAGGTAACTGTGGTTAAAGGGACTTAGAGTATTGAAACTGAACGAGAATTATTTCATACCAATTCATGCATCTTGAAAAACGGAAGCGTCAACTGCTTGCTTTGTTACATGGCACTCAGTGACTTCCAACAAGAGCTATATTCTCCTTCAGCACTAATCAGTATGATTTGATCAGGAGATTCTACTCTAGAAGTTATTCCAGCAGGCATTCTTAATGTGCTTTTGTAACTTGTTTATAAATGTAGTATGCACATGTACATCATTCTTTTCTAAGGTAGGGTGTTCATGGGGACAATGTGTTTGGACGTTCAAAAGAAAATTCCTCAACCAGAAGTCTGAATCTACATTTACTTTCCAGGGACAGGAATGTGTGAGTAAATTGTCTCTACGGTGCCACGTTTCCATCCTGAATTCATATTAGATGGTACACCCCTCCATTGGATGGTCCTTAGAAAGCTAAGATGGTTCGCAAATTCAAGAACTAACAAGTTGGCGAAAAAACAAAATCGTGCACAAGCGAAGAAGCCTGTCATGTTCTGTAATTTAGCTTCATTCATGGTCTGTTGCCATAAGACATATTAAGGGGTATTGCCAACATTTCGCTAACAGTACAGCCCATACACAAAAGCCTCAATAGTTATCCAGATTGCCGGCACCTACAGGACAAACTGATGAAAAAAACCCATCAGGTTTGTAATCATGTAGGTGGCAAAATCCATATTGTTCTGTCTGAAACATAGGTTAGCCTGAGAAAGACATGCATGTAAAATTCATAAGTATATTTTCATGTGGTTTCATGATCCGAAAGCCACATATGAGATGCCACATTCAACTTCAAACAGCTTTAAAACAAACAGATGCCAAGCACCATATGTCTTTCAGCCTTCCAATTTCTGGTATAAGCCAGTCCATGTCGCCATTACATGGAGTTGGGTTTTCCAGCGATCATAACACAAGTTTCCAACAACTTTCATTGAGTCCAAGCAAATGTATTACCGCAATTTCGTATTTCATATGCACCAAGAAAGGGCTAGAACAAGAAAATGTACGATCGCAAATATGTGTGTGTGCGCGCGCTAATAAGCAATAAAAGTCACAAGATGGAGGAAACTGACAAATTAGGGTTTTCTGGAGCTAGGGTTTAAGAGGGAGATGGAGATAGAGAGAACTTACCATCGCTGCTGAAGAGACCAGACCGGCCGGAGAGTGTTGACTGTGGTTGTAGAGGTCTAGGGTTTTTCTGGTTCTCACCAGGGAAGGGAGAGGGGTGAACAAGAAAGTTTCTGAATTTGCTAAAATGGGAACGTTTGGGATCACGTGAAGGTTTATCAAGTTCACTAACTTCAACGTTCCTATCCCTTGTTTGGGAGTCGCGAAAAGCCCTGCCAAGTTCATGAAGCCTGAAAGGGGGCAACGCGTGAAGCGCGACCGTGTTCGCGAACTAACTAGTGTAGACTCGTTATTACCGGTCAGATTTCCACGCCTCTCCGAATGCCCTTTTGGGTTATCACAACGCGACCAAGATCATGAAATTCTGGCTAGACTTGTGATCTCGCGAAGATGCTTTCTTCCTTTTTGGCACCATTCAGGAAACTTTACCAAGTTCACGATCTCTAATGTTTTTATTTGGCATTAATGCAACCAAGTTCGTGATTTCACAGTTTTTTCAGCATTGACAAATTTGAATACGTTTTCTCTAAACATTCGGCTACTGTCCAGTTTTGTTGGTTGGCTGTTGCCAACGATGAACAGGTTCACGAAACCAAAATAAAGAACAAGAACTACAGAATCACTACATTCGTAAAATCTTCGGAGTTCACGAAGTTGGTCATGTTTTACGTGATTCCCAGAATCCCAGTAGACAAAGAGAATTTCGTTTTCAGGCCTAGTTTTTTTCCTATAATTTAAAAAACATATTATTTTTGCAATTTTCTTAGTAGTGGAATAAGGGCTAACCTAAGAGACAGACAAAATTATCCTCATTTTTTTTTCAATATCACCCTAAATTACATTATGAGAAATTGGCGAGGAGTTCACTTGTTGCCTTTATTGGATAATCTATTTGAAAAATATAGCTCTCTCTGTAAAAAGAAAATGCAAAATATCAACTTTTTATTATTATAAGCAAAAGTTTGGAAGCGGAGCAGTTTACATGCTATGGAAAATCAGGGCAGCGTCTTCCCCTGCCTAAGTGTTGCAGGGTTAAGTGGGAGAAACCTAGGTGTATTCCTCGTGTTCTTTTTTTCAGAAGGAAAAATGGTAATTTCTACTAATTCACTAGTTTGACAGGGAAAAAAAAATACTTTATAGATCTTTTTAGCCATGAAAGTAGTTAGGTGTATTTAAAAAGCTAACTGTGTGTTCTTTAATTTTTTTTTCTGTATAATTAAATGCAGAAAATATGTTAAACTTGACAATTTTCATTCTGAGATCAGGTTATTTTAAAGCAAGAAAAAGCCAACCAATACTTTTGTCATGGGAGAACTACGATGAGCAACTAATGAAAGGCTTTTAGACTGTGTGATAAGAACATTGTATTCTTGAAATACATATTTTTAAGACCCATGACTCAACATACTATGTTTTTGTTTAGTCTCTTTTTAATTTGGCATTTTGATAGAACAACGTCAATGGACAGTAGATATACCAGATCCATTTAACAATGTGATCTCACAAATGTTTTAACTTATATCTCTTCAAGTTCTGATATACCTTCTATATGTGTTGATGTAAATGGGTCGGATATATCTGATCAGTGACCCAATATTGAATATGTTTAAATAGATTTGGTAAAAAATCTGATTTTAGCTACCAAATGAATTCAGATTCAGCATGTAATTTCATAACCGAGACGAATCCGATATTCCATTGGTATTCTATAAAGATTCGACCAGACCCTATCAGCTCTTGTGTTACTGGGAACTTAAATTGCTTTTTAAAAAATAAGCTTCGAATTTGATTCTGAAATCAAATCCAAGTACGTGGAACTATGATAGTTGAACTATATAAAAGCTAGATCCAGCCGAAATCCAATTGGTTTACATCCCTGTGAGACAGAGAAATGAGAGTCAAATCAAAGCCTGATCCTAAGCAGAAGAATCTGAAAAACTGACCACGTCCTTTTAACTTGCTCAGCACCATTACCGTGAGAATGCATATATAACAAAAAGTGACGGTCAATAAGTAGAGATATCATATGCTACCAGTGCATATTCGAGACAAAATCCAGGTTTGTATACCAGACTATACAGGAGCTGAAGGACATGCGTCCGACGGCCAACAATCAGTAGGTATGGCTAGGTTATTGTCATAACTCTAAGGAAAATGATTTACCCATTCAGGTCAGTTGAGATGAAGGACTTAATACAGCAAAATGTGGCATTTCCTTTGGTGCAGACACAAGGGAGTTGCAGAATTGCTATACGAACATTAAGTGCTGGATACCTTGCAGACTAATTGAAGTTGTTCAACATAATGTTGTGAGGTGAACAGAGAATCACATCTCGGCAATATTTAAGCACACAGGATCCATAGTAGGTTGAATAAAATGTATAAAAATATCATATGAATATTAAGACCTGCACATGGAAGCAAAACCTTTTGGTTACCAATAGACCTCATGGATAAGAAACCTAGCACCTCATAGCAACCATACCAGCCAAGAAATGACCTTGTGAATAGGCTCTTAATATTGCTCCTCACTCATCAAGATACAAAAAATATTACAATATGCTGGACAGCATTCATACATAGTTTCTCAAACACAAAGATCACTAACTAAACCAATTCACCAGTGAGATCTTTCCAATAAGTGGACGCAATGGCAGGCAAGCCCAACCCCCCAGCAACATCCATTGTCAAAAGAAAAATTGGCCACAACAAAAGCTGCCCTGTTTCCATGTGCCGGATTTCCATAATTGGCAGCAGGAAATCTAAAGGATACTCCCTTTATGCAGACACGCTGTACACCTACAACAATGTAGTAAGAGTGAAGGCATCAGAAGCACTCGCCCAAGCAATGAATGAAACAAAACCAAGGAAACTAGCAAGCACACCTTTACAAGTGAATGAGATCAACGAGCACCAGGAGCATCCCTCATGCTCATGTTCAGACTGTTTCGCATGGTTCTCCTTCCAAGACCACCATTGCCTTTCGTCATCATGGCAACAAATTCATTGTAGTCGATCCTACCATCCTAAGAACGAATCAAGTAAATGTTCATTAGAACAAGTAGAAACCCCATCAGCAGTAACAGGTGGCAAATAACTGAACAGAAGACCTTCCAGGAAAAGCTCTGGATATCAGCAAAATAAATTCCTCAACACAAACAGTCTATGGTATGCCAAATTAGTTTTTCCGTCCAGATGGATTTACCGTTCTAAAAATATTCGGTATGTGAATATTGAGAAAACTAATAAAGTATGAGGTATTAGCATAGTTGTGTATTGAAGGATAATTTTGCATTTACTGTAAAAGCAGTAAAACTTGCAAAGGGGTCTTGACAGAGAAAAAAGGCTTCAAACAGTGCTCAATAGCTTATAAACTTAATCCTCACATTGTCTTGGTCAACTTCCCGGATAATATCATCAAGAAATACATCTGTCATATTATGCTCAGAACAGGCTTGCTGCAACTCATCAATGGTTATATATCCACTACCATCCTTGTCAAAATATGAAAATGCTGCAACTAGATGCTCTTCACGGTCCAGTTTATTGAGATGAACTGTAGCAGCTATGAACTCCCCATAGTCAATAGTTCCACTGTTGTCAACATCAGCCTGAAACACAAAAACTGTCACATTAAAACCCACGTACATCCATAGTAATATATGTGCACTCCCACAGGCATACATGCACAGAGGAGCTAGCATTTTTGAGAGCGTCATACAAAGTGTTGTGGTGGTAAATGAAACATCGTTCTTTGATCCAGTTAATGACAATATTAGATGCCTTAAGACTTAACGAGCATGTATCTTGAAACTAGGGAATTTTGCAGTTTTTGCATTTAGAAATTAGGTCAAAGCTAAATGTAAAGATAAAACTTAAAATAATAATTTGGAAACAATCATAAAGAGGAGTTCTCAAACTTGTCGCTTGATTCATTTCTTTAATCCCTGCAGACAGAAAGTCATTTGAAATGAAGTAGCATCTGTTTTTTGCAGGACACATTACCTCAGTAAGGTCTCTAAGTCACAGATATGCTAACGTGCTAGCGATCCAAATGAGCATATGCTTCCATAATTTTTGGGATTATGATAGCCATAAAGACAGAAAGGCAGAAAGGAAGAGAAGTGCTGATGAGTTGGGCAATGGAATTGCTTATTTTGCATATAAGTTCTACACTGATCATCAATCAAATCTGAAAACGTATATGATGGATGCATAATGTAATAAAAGTAAAAGTATCTACTTAATACATGTCAAAACCGGCACCAGATCAAAAGGAATAACTCTTAAGCTGTACTAGAAATTGAGTATCCGTAAGTGAAAGGAAGTTAGATTTTCTTATTACTGCTATTCCATATCCTCACCCATGACATTAGACAAGCTGCACATGAGCACAGGTGAGGCTGATGCAATGTTATCCAATGGCTAATTTTGCGTAATGTACAAAAGCATCTTTTGGTCTCACAGAATTTCTTACAAAATATTCATAACAAATAACCACTACATCATGGATAAGTTATGCTTTTCATAACTCATAACAATTGCTAGACTAAGCACTACGCAGCAAGATGCAGGGACAACAATCATGAGAATATAATAAGTAATGCAGGGAAACAAGTTTCTGGAAAGTAATAAAGACTCTCACCGCATCCATAAGAGCACGTATCTCAGATTCTTTTAAGTTAGATCCATATCTTTTCAGACCAGCTTTAAGTTCATCAAAAGTAATTGCACCACTATTATCAGTATCCATTGCCTTGAACATTTCTCTTAAGCCCGCAATTTCCTCTTCAGAAAGGCTTTCAGCAATGACCTGGGTTCATTTGCTACTGAAGTTAGAAGTTTCACCAAATATATATTTAAACAGGCTTCATAAAGTAAGTGCAAAAATATCATCTTCAGAATTGGAAAAGGAATCATGATTCTCATTGCAATTTGCTATGAACAAAGCAAACTAAAATCTTCAGGAAATGTCATTATGTTGAATGAAAAATAGCAAGCACATCATGCAAGAGGAGCGGAAATTAACATTTCCAGGAACATCATATGCACCAATAAACTTTTCTGGCAAAAGGAAAAGGATGCATCTTTCTTTCATACAAAAATTACTCTCACCCGTAAGGCCATCTTCTTTAATTTGTTCATTGCAGAGAACTGTTTAAGTCGAGAAAGTACAGCTGCATCTAATGGTCTGTCTGGAGCGACGCCGTTTTCACATATCCAAGGATGACCTGAAATATGTAACGAAGTTTAATTCCAGAATGGATAGGTGAAACGTTAAAGTGAAAATATAACTGGCCAGATTAGTGAGTTTGGTTCCAAGGTTAAGCCCAAAAGCCAATGCAAATGAGCAATCAATCACATGGCACAACAGCCTGAACAAGCTCCTGCAGGCCATCAACTATTTGCATTTGTTTTGCTGCTTTTGCAGAAAGCAAAATTTTGCCCGAGCGAGAAGCCTATCTAATCGAGATCAAAAAGATCAAAAGAAACTAAATCAAGCGGTATTATCTTGACTGAAAAACGGAAAGGAAAAGAACAATCTTCGAATAAACTTCCTAGTCCCAGAAAGAATTAATGATGATGACAATAAGTGTTTCAGATTTATAAACCTGAAGCTAGTCTCTTCATTGTTCAATCTGTCCAATTCAACACTCAGTAAATAGCTATGGAGCCCAGTTACTTAGTTATAGACTTAACTGTATGCTATTAACAGCCAAAGTAAACACCCCAACTCAGTTATTGATGACTTAGTAATTAGTTTTACAAGTCTTCTAATACCGATTACACACATATATATATATGTGTGTGTGTATGTTGCAAATCTGAACATGCAAATAAATGCAAGTTAAAATGATACACCTAATTTGGACTCAAATAAGAGACATTGATGGATAGGAAGGACCCTTCAACTAAATTCGATCATAAACACTGTGACTATCCAAAATATTGTTTTTAAGATAAACATCATACAAATATAACAATTCTTTGAAAAAAGAAGTCCTGTTCTATCCGATCTAATAATACATTTTCTTTTTCCTTGGTCTATTTTATTCTTAAAATTTTATTTCCTACTTTTTCAACCAAGAAATACAACAACAACAAATTATTTCTTATACTTAAAATATTTCTTTACATTTTAGAGCTTTCAGTACACACTATGTTTTTTTTCTACAAACTGCTAAAAATCATGTTTTGAAAAATAAAATTGCCATCGAGAAAAATTCTTGATAAATTGTCCGGAAGGACATATGTAACTAAAATCACGGATCTCGCTTTTCCGATCCTAAAGAAGAAGAAAAAGTGAAACATTTAATTGTACTAGAAATATCTTGTTGAATGAGCCAACTTACATAATACTGCATGTGCTGTCAAGCGATCTGAAGGGCGAGAACAAAGCATCTTTGTGATCAGATCCTTAGCACTATCAGAGATCAGGGGCCATGGGTCTGAATCAAAATCAATAACTCCCCGTAAAACAGCATCGAATATCCCCTGTTGTGTTTCTAGAAGGAACAAAACAAATAAGGCTGGTGAACTCAACTAAAATGCCACAAAATAAAAAAACCTGAGTTGTTGAGAGATACCTGCCCAAAAGGGTGGGACACCACTGAGTAAGATATAGAGTATAACCCCTGCTGTCCACACATCAGCTTCTGGCCCGTAATGCTTGCAAAGAACCTCTGGGGCTACATAATATGGGCTACCAACAACATCTGTGAAGATCTGACCTGTAAAATCATGAACCTAACAAGTCAAAAGGTGACATTGCTTCTAGCCTTTAAGAAGATATTGAAGCAAATCAGGGTCTGTGCCTCTGTGGTTCGGTTCTTTTCAAGTTACACAAATGGTCACATTGAACTTCTCTGCCTGGAGGGAAAAAAATTGTTTGAGCACATGGAAAACTCACAGCTATCCAATGTGAGAGATTTTGATGTTAGCTTCAACTTTCGAAACTCAACCAAAAGTAGAAAGCAAAGAGTAGCATAAACAGATAACAGATTACAAGAGGGAAAAAATGAAATTTCTATATGACACTAATGGTTCAGAAAGTTCACACCTGGCTTAAAGAAAACCGAGAGTCCAAAATCAATAGCCTTGAGTGAAGAATCATCATCCTTGTTGACCAGCAAAAAGTTTTCAGGCTTCAAATCACGATGCATAACCCCAAGGGAATGGCAAGCCTCTACAACACCCACTATTATTCTCGTCAATTCAGCAGCTTTTCTCTCACTGAAGTGCCCTCGTTGAATAATTCTGTCAAACAACTCTCCCCCAGCACATAATTCCATCACGATGTGGACATATAGAGAATCCTCATAAGCACCTTTAATAGTCACAACATTTTTATGGCCCGAAAGATGATGCATAATTTGTATCTCACGTCGTACATCCTCAACGTCCTCCTTGGAAATAAGTTTCCTCTTTGAAATGGATTTACAAGCATATTCTCTGCCTGTGGCATTTTCTATACATAAATATGTAGTTCCAAATTGACCCTGGCCTAATTTCCTTCCCAGTGTATATAATTCACGTATGTTGGGCGTTCTATGGCCCAAGACATAATACGTCTGGTGATCAACACCCTTTCTCATTCCGTTATCTTTGATGGCTTGATTGCTGTCACTTGGATTATCCCCTTTAAGATCTCCTTTTGTTAAATCCTGAGGAACAAGGTGTGATGTTGTGTTGCTTGATGAATGATCAGGGATGGAATGGTCTGCAACCGACCCTTTGTTTCTTGAAGATGTACATTCAATGGGCTCCCTGTAGCCCCGATATTTGCTTTTAATTGACCCACGGCATGCGTTGCCCATGAAACAGAGCAATATATAGCCCACAATCTACACCCTGCACTTGAGTAGAGGCCAATGTGTCAAGCTAATCTGCTCAAATTCTCATATAAGCAATAGCAAAAGGAAGTCGTGATCCAAAGCAATTTGCCCATTTTAAAACTGTAGGAAAATCCAAAAAATTAGGTAAGAAATATCCATAATCCCTCAAAAGATGTACATTCACAATTCAATCGTCTCTTGCAAGAACGGTTATATGAACAGCCGGAGAGAAGCGACTACAAGCAGACTAAAATTCTCGCAGCAAGCTCAGATCTGACTTTTGACAAACGTCACTTCTGGAACAGAAAATCCTACATGAGGTAATCTCAAAAGCAGAACACTAACTATCAAAAAAAAAAAAAAGGGAAACGCACAAAATCATGCCCTTGACGAGAAATCAAACATGAGCAAATCCACCTCCCCTGCCATATCAATCATCGTTCAAAATTGAAACAACATAGCTTTAACAGTAAGAGAAAGATTCACCAAAAATCGCCCGAAAATAATAAACAGAGTATTGTGGTTAAAAACAGAAGAGGGGGAAACTTCTTGTTAGTGCACGGTAGAAAGCATTTCCAATACGAAAAATATAACCCTAAAGATCGAAAAAACCTCGTAAAAACGGATGTGAAAACAGACAGATGGAGAGGCAGGCAGGGAGAGAGAGAGAGAGAACGTAGAACATCATACCGCTACAATCGAGAGCTTTAGCCGACACAACATGATCCTTCCAATACAAGACTTAGCCATCCAATTACACGATAGAAAAAATCTCTCTAAGACAACAAAACTGGAAGCACCCAACAACCTTCTTAAGAGCTACAAAGGACCACCAGCTTAAATCTCAAAGCGAAAAGACAGTTGCAGAGGAGAAAAACAGCCGTAAAATTTATATAAAAAACTATCACCACAGAGAGGAGGAGAGATAGATAACATACAGATAATCAATGACGAAAACTAAGATGTGGGTGTCCAAAAACAATTAGTCAAACCTCTCCAGAAAGGAGAAGAAAGAAGAATCACCTTCATTGGTAGCCCGCCTGAAAGTGCAACCCCATCATCTCTAGTGGGCTTCTACCTGCTACCAAGAAGATGTGGACGCCATTCTTGATCTCTCTTCCGACATGTTAAGCCAGGGTGTTCTCCGTCTCCTTCCTTCCCTTTTCCTATGCCTTCTTTTTTCTATTTTTTTATGTTTAATTTGCTATTTTAAATGTTTTTCTCCTCTTCTTCCACTCGGTTTCCTCTGGACACGTCTTTCATTTATTACCATCACATTCACGTATTTTAATAAGCGCTGTAAGAAGCTAAAAGCAAAGTCTCGGATTTCTCCCTCTCAGTTACCAACAATGACTTCCCTCAAAATAGACACAACCCAAACAGCCCCGTACTCCTGCCAAAGATCTCGGCAGATGGTCTGACGAGGTGGAGTTCCGCTTGAATCAAATGAAAGCCCACATTAGGCGTGAAAAGAAAAGATCCCCACATTCAAATAGGGCCTTCACAGCAACATGGCAAGAATTTTATGCTTGGTGACAGACGTCTGACTCCTTCAATAAAATTTGCATCAATCTTGTAAAAATGGTATAAACATCATGTTAAGATTCAAGGGCTTCTTGCAGATAAAAGCTAGTTTCGAGTTTCATCATAAGGAGTTAAGGACTTCGAACAGATAAAAGGATGTCAGTTGGTAAGTGCTTCTTACAGGCCACTTCTATCCTGGCATTTAGAATTTTAACCAGTTATTGACATTCAACACAATGAGGTTTGAACCAGAGTGTTGAACTCTAACTTTTACCAATTGGAGGAGATGGGTGTCATGGCGAGGAACATGCGAGGATATAAACGGCTGCAAGGTTTAAGTGGATAATAAACTAAGATCAAGCTGCAATTAAAAAGCATTAAATTTTGAAAAGCAGGAGCTATTGAATAATCTTGTCTGGATATGAAGTTCAGGAACAAATTGAAAAAGAACTGGATTTGGTAAGAAGGGGAGGAGGCGCAAGAGATCGACGGATTGACCTAACGGTTTCCAAGGAGAGGAGGCGTTTCGAGGCCTTCTTTGGCCGGTCATAGAGAGAGAGAGAGAGAGAGAGAGACAATCCAGTTCGCTTATATGACTGGCTGGTAATAGAGGAATCTGAATGTGTAACCCAAGAGGGAAAGACCCCAGACGAGTACCCACAAAGGCAGAGGCCGATCGGGGAAAGTGAGATGGTCATGTCATGAGGGAAACACAGTGTCTTCATTGGATTCTTCTTTTTAGCTGTCGGTACACTGTTTTCTTTCTGGCTGTCATAGGACACAAAGCACATGCATGAGAATGAGAATGTTTGCACTCCTCGGACAGGAAAACATTTCACAAAACATGGACAAACCAGAGTTTGAAAAAATAGAGACCCAATTTAGGCAAAGTTGGGGGAAGGTCGTGACTGATGGAGGGCCAGAGAAAACGAGACAAATTAAATTTAGGCGGTTCGGACTTTTAGTCCCGACTCACACGATCCAAGATGAATAAGCGAATCTGGATTAGAGATCCAAACCATGGACTTGATCCAAACATTGCCTTGTCAACTAGAGCTCCACAATGAGCTGGTTAATGGTTTGAATTGGATCTGATCTTCTTATATCCCCAAGATGTCAAGTCCGCTCCAGCGTTATATCAGATACAGAAAATGGATCTAAAACCTGGTCCATGTAATCTAAAGAAAATTTTACATGCGAAATATATGAAGAAAAAAAAAAAGGCTAGTGTCTATGCTCATTTTGACTTGGATTCGGCGAGATCAATTTAGTTGATCATTGAGTATATGGATTTGGATCTTATTGAGACTGATGGATTGGAGAATTGGACGGACCATCAACCCCTAACTGTCCACGAAATTTTGTCCAAGAACTATTGGAACGGCGTGGGCATGGGTCCCAGCTGCACATGCTCGCCCAATGCATGACTTGGATCTCCCTTATCCGGGTCCACTTTGTTTTGGTGCTCTTAGTCTTAGCCTCATCCCTAGCGGTTCACAACTTTCGAGTCAGCTTAGACATGGATCTGGATTGGGACCACCGAACGGCCACAACCCACGTCTTGAACATCAGAAACCGCGTATTTCAGCTGAGCTGTAGGATCCACAAACAATATTCGTGACTAATGAAAAAGACAAAACGATGGATTTTCTACAAAAATGAGTTACATAGAAGTTGGAAGAATATTGTTTAGGAGCTGCCGCTATGGTACTAACACAGTTTTGGATCCTTGAAAGCAGAAGAAAAAGATGAAGGTTCGCTCGCTTAAGTAGTGGGATAACCTCGTGCGCACCTAAATTAAAAAATGCCGAATATGCAAAAAAATGTAAATAATAATCAAACTAAAAAAAATGAGGGCTGTCATTAAGAAGTGGTTTTGTAAGAAGCACCTTGTATAGCTGTATTTTCATTAAAATACGTATTCATAAAACGCGAACCACTATTTTCTTGTTTCAAAAAGCATATGGTCTGCCGTCTGATTTTTTGAATAGGAAACATTGTTCGAAATTTTTGCTGGGAGAAAGTGGGTAAAGGGGTGGTCTCAAAGACTATTGTCGGTATCTTGAACAGTCGACTTTTCACCGGAGAAAAAGAAGCACGACGGTTGGATGTGAAGAAGAAAAGAATATATATATACAAGACGAAGATCATACATACAGATCATCCGCATCTCGTTTACTGTAACCAATCCTTCCCCGCTAAGTAAACATCTTCAGATTGGAACTGACGTCCACTTCATTGCTTGTAAGAAGTTCTTCTTGAGGATTTTTGATAGGTGGCAGAGCCGTAAAGTTAGGGACCTTTTGACTTTTCCCTGGATTGAGATAAAGACCTTCAGAATCCTTACTTTTTTTGGGTTTTTGGGGAAAGATGTCAGGTTGAAGATCTTATGTTCGTGGGTTTCAAATCAAACCTACAATTCGATATGACCATATATTTTTAGAGAGTGAGATTTAGGATCTAGGGTAATCAAACGCCCTGTAGCAGATACGGACCGGAGTAGGATGACAGTTGAGACCCGACGACCCGACCCGCAGCCAGCGCCTCCAGGTCTAGCCAAAGCCTAGTTTCGTCCTTCTCCAGGAATAATGGTATTACACTTTACCTTGGCCGACAGCTCAGCAGGATTCGGGCCTCTCTTCGCCGCCAGCCCTGGGCTGGGCCATAGACGATGACGTATCAATGACGCAGATTTGAGACGTCACTGAAGAGAAGCGGCATGATGCGCATCGGAATTCCTCTTGCGTCATGTCGGCCGTCTTTATCCAACCGTAGTAAAATATCGGTGGCGCTATTTCAGAAAATGCTCCCCATGTTCCTTAAAATAAATGAAAAATATTTTAGGTAATGGTGAAGATGGGGCCTGGCCGTCCTATATAGGCTCTGATTACTTGATCTGAGGTTGGATCTGATCCATGATCCAAGTTTACATCGCCTTGATGGAGCCCCATCCCGTTGACAATGTTTAATTAGGAGAAATGTCAAAACATCGATAGGCTGTTTAGTTTTGATTGGCTTTGTAAAAATTGGAAATGGAATCCACTTGACCAAAATTGGTTGCCGATCGGCAAAAGATTGTTTGTTTGCATATTATATGTCAGTGATTACTGATTCCTACTAAACGATAGTCTTGGAGTGTTACATGTTTGATCAACTCATTGTTGAGAGGATGCTTGTTTTGAACTGGTCCCATCATTCTTTTTTAGCCCAAGTTGGCGTGGTCCTGACTCAGGTTCCGCCTATGGTGGATGTCCGCCTGTGCCAAGCTGGCCCGAGTAGGCCCATCGATAAAGCATGTCCATGTCAAGCTAGCTTGGGAGTCACTGCAAAGTAGTTCACAATAAAAGGGTCTATGTTTTGAATTCCGTGGTCGCTGTCATGCTTCAATATATTATTTCTATTAAGAACTACCATCTCAATATGTATCCCTAGCATATACTTAGGTTATTGATATATGCAGCTGAATTTAGGACTTAGATTCATGCAGCTATATCTAGGTCGACTGGTCCTTCATTTTTTTTTAACTTAAACTGTCCTAGGGTTTATTTGTGAAAACAGATATTTGACCTGCCATATTAGGGTTTTGTTATTTGCTAGCCTGTTATTTTTGTTGAGTTATTTTTTTTCAGTTATTTTTATTTCTCGGAGCCTATTAAGTGCGTCATGAGTCCATAGAAAAGAACAACAATCTGTAAATTAGTCACTGAGTATTGAGGTGGTGAATTGATTTTTTTTTTTAATCAGCCGCCTTCTTGTAACATCTTAATATTACTCGCTGTATGAGTAAATATGCTCAACCATAGGCATCTTTGTACGAAATTACCTAAATGGGTGGAGCCTTCTCCTCGGAGCAGGTGGCGGGAAGATTATTTGGCGTTGATCTTTACGTACTCTTTTGGGTCACCTGGTTTCAAGATGCAGCCGGCTTGGCTTGGGGATGGGACGAGAAGGGGAAGGGTCGAAGCCAGAGCAAGCCCAGCGGAATGAAGGCATCCCCAAGAGGATCAAGAAGACAGAAGAACAAATTCTCTGGTTGTCGCTCATTCAACCATCGATGAGATGATTTATAGAAATGGCGTCCGTTTCCTCTGCAATCGCTCCTCTTTTTCTCAAATTTAGCTCACTCTCCGCGCTGGTACTCTCTCTCTCTCCCTTCCCCTTCCCTCTCTCCATTTTGTCATTGAATTTTCTGGAGTGTTGTTCTAGTCATCGAGCTCTTCCGACAAGCCATGGGGACTTCGCGTCGAGTGCTCGTCTTCATCTGGTTGGGGATTCGCCGGCAATATACCGGACTACAGGCTGAGGTTTTCATTGGATAATGGTTATCTGTTACGGCATTCCAGGCGGAGAGTCCCGGTTAGGGCGTCGCTTGAGTCCTCGAGTTCGGACGACGGAAACTCTAATGACCAGCCCGGAAAATTGGCGGTGTATTCTTTTCGCGTCGGCAGATTGCGCGAAACGATCGGCACGTTGCCGTCGATTGTCGGGAAGGTGCGGTTATTCTCAAGCTTAACTTGTTTGCGTAGTTAGAATTCGTATCTTTTATGCTCGTATCCTGGAACATAGATGTGGCACTGGAGTGGTAGTTAGGCAGTATTCGTAGAATGATTTGGTCTAATAAAATGCTAAATAGGCTTTTGTAGCAAGAGCTTGTGTTGTTGCCTTGATTTGATTGTTGAATTTGTCAATTTCACAACTAGCACTCTTAGTACCATTCTCCAGTATTCCTAGTCTTAACAGCCTCGAATGATAATGTGGTTGGTAAAGACGCCACGCTGCATTGGCGAGCTGTTTCTGGAACAAATAAAGGAGATAATCTTTCTTAAAGTGTGCGGTGATTCTTCGAAATATAACACCTAGTAACTTTTCTGGATGACACGTCATCAGGAGTCGAAGGTTGCAATCTGCTTCGGTTGAGCTACGTCATTTCGACCTAAATTCTATGATTTGTAAAATTACGGCGAAACTGTCGCTGGAGTTATTTTCTTGAACGCGGGAACGTTGGATGTCGCTTTCAGCAAGTCTGATATTAGTGCCTAGTGTCGGATGGTTTTACATTGAATAAATTGCAATGAAAAACTCAGGTAACCTGAATTTAGGGACACCTGAGGAGCGTAGCATAGCTGGCCGGGCAGACAGGCATATAGAAGGCATGTCGCATGTTCGAAACCGGTGGGTGCTACCCTCATAGACCGTTAAAAGTGAGATTGCAACACTCAAATTGAAGGGTGTACCATTCCCCGTCCAGGTCTTGATGCAGCTTAAGACCCCAAAGGCAAAGGGAATTGTGTGTTTTTTTGGTGGGGGAAGAGGGGGAAGGGAGGGGGGGGGGGGGGGGGGGGGGGGGGGGGGGGGGGGGGGGGGGGGGGGGGGGGGGGGGGGGGGGGGGGGGGGGTGCTTCCGGTCTTTGCCTTGTGGTGTGATTGATCACTTGGAAGTTTTATAGTAGGAGTATGCTTCCATCCAAAGGTATGGGTTCTA
>JAANDH010000311.1:3050-19567 GCA_011799765.1 Nymphaea thermarum | reverse complement strand
TAAAACAAATGAAGAAGTGCCCAATCAAGAAGGGATAGCAGTTCAGCTGAAAAGAAATATCAGTAAGAAGGAAGAAATATGGAAAAGAAGAGGAAGCCATTGTGAAGTGAAGATATCGATGAAGAAAGGAAGACACATACTGGTCTTGAATGAATGTGCTGATCTGGTTGCTTTCCTTAGTTCTTCACCATAATATATTTTTCTTCTTTAAAGGAAAGAGGAGGAAACAGCGGCAAATTTGGATATAAAATGTGGCCCATTGTATATCTGCATGAGGAGCTTGCACACATAAAAGCCTACGGATAAGTGGCTAGTTGTCGCAACCTGTTGCAAACCTGTAATTACATCGCCCATACATGTAGCAAACTAAAGGATGATCAACCCTCCACCTCCCCTCTCTTTTCTCTCTGAGCCCTGTTTCTGACACAGAAAGTATGTGGATCTAATAATGTAACATTTTACACAGGGAATTTAGTAAAGCACAGAACAACTAAATATGGACCATATGCTTGAAAAAGTGTAATAATTTTCCCTTGAAGTTGTTGTTGAGTGATTAAGTATATGGATCGGTAATTTCTGTAACTTTTCCTATTTTCGTGCAGATGAAAAGCCAGATATCTGTGAGTGTCTCATTAGGTCTTGGCATCCTTATCGCGTTTGTGGTGATTGCAATAAGAGAGGTTTTTGTTAGACAATACAGATACAACAGTCCTGGATCTGTTGCAGATCTTGTAAGACGGGGACACATCAAGTCTGATCGACGGGGCATGTACGTCATCTTCCCAGCCTTTTCAAATATGCTTCGTTCCCCTTATGGCACAAATTTAGAATGATAGTTGTGGTTTTCTGATGTCAGTGCAATTGATTCATCTTAAAAATTTATCAGTTTTATTCTGATCAAGTACTCTCTGTTAGAAGGTTGCTGAACTTTGGCATTGTTTTCTTCAATATACTGCTACCTTTGATGCTTGCATGGTTTTATTAGATGAAGTTCTTCTCTAAGTTCCAGACCTCCAGTAGTGGAAGAACAGGTAGTTGATTGTACAATCATTGTTTCAGACTGTTGAGGATGTCCTTTATTTATTTTAAACCCCAACTACTGATCTGTCCATCCAACTAACCTATTCTGAGTCAGAACAAAGAAATCTCTTCTCCTTTATTCACTAGAAGTGACTACTTTTTCCTCTTCTTTTCACCTCTTGGAACATATTACATTTCAGGCTCACCTCTTGGAACATATTTCATTTCAGGCTCACTAAGAAGCATTCTAGTGGCTTTGGTCTTCTTACGTGATCCAATTATCACTTCCAAATATTTGGTATCTTAGTTTTCCATAAATAGATGATTTCTTAATTTCTTTTCCAAAAATAACTACTTGTTGATTTTATCTGCAGACATCGTTTCTAAAACAGTCAAATAAAATCTACTTAGACCTGGGATTTATGATGAAAGAATTGAGTCAACTGGTTCTCAAGGAGTTCAATTGGTGTCAGGGGTGGATGTGAAAATTAATGAACATTCATGACCCAGAATTATGGAAATCATCTAGTGCTGTTGGAATTGTCTCCTGGTTTCCATTGCATTCAGGAATTTAAAGAAGTAATTGTGCATCTCCTCATTGCAATTTTAAAATAGTACAAGTTATCAATTATCATACCTTAGTCTAAAGGCTCTTTGTGCGTTTGACATGTATTACTTTTGCAAAACTGAAGTTCCTCTGGTCGCTAAATTTATTAATGCGATGCTTCTGGCTCTCACAGTGCCAGGCCTCTCAAATATGATGACCCATTTGACAACCCGTTGGTCAAAATTAGCAAGAGTACCTCTTCAGTCAAAATGTGTGGAAAAATTTATCGGCTGGCTCCAGTGACTCTTACGGAAGAGCAACAAGCAATCCATCAGAAGAGGAGGTTACGTGCTTACCAGTGGAAGAGACCGACTGTTTTCCTTAAAGAAGGAGAAACCATACCTCCAGATGTTGACCCTGATACAGTCCGATGGATTCCTGCAAACCATCCTTTTGCTACCACTGTTAGTGACATTGATGAGAGCTTGGCCCAAAATAATGTGTACCAAAAGCGTGGTGTTCCTTTCAGAATCAGGGCAGAACATGAAGCCTTACAGAAAAAACTAGAAATCTTGAATAATGTAAGTGGCAGAAGAATTGCTGTTGGATATTTCAGAAGTAGCATCTTTTTGTTCTCCATGACTATGTTTTGATACATTGAGCTGCATTGACCATTTGGGGTTTTAAGTGCTAGGCATGAAAAACCAATTGTGTGCATGTGGAAATATATTCGGCACGTCATGTGCTGGTGTCCATCTTAGTGCTAAATTTCTCTACACCACCCCCCCAACCCCAAAAAACCCAACCCAACCCAACCCATAGACAAAAAAGAAAAGGGACATCATACATGTTTTCATTTGAATCTGATAGAAGTGTAATTTATGTTTGTTATGCTTTTCAGGAGGGAAAGCTCAACCAAGTCACTGTTGATCCTAGCAGCATCAGGAATCTGGAAAGACCATTTGAATCTGTCTCTGCTCAAGAGGCATCTGATTCAACTTTTCCTGGCAGTTATGTTCAAGGGCAGCCTCTAGATTCTGAAACACCAACTGAAAAATGAGGGCATTTTGTGTTGAAGAATGCAGTGTACTCTCTTTCTCTCTCTCATGTTATGTATTCTCAGATCTCAAACTGGAGAAAAAATGGTATTACTCCATGCCTTGAATTGGAATTTGTCTCCCATGGACAGTTTATGTGAGATAATCATGTCTGTTCAGGGATCTCTTTCAGAAAAGGTTCTTCTGTAGAGTGTCACAAGAGCTTCACACTTTTTAAATGGTTACAGAGTCTTGACTCTCTCGCAACCTTTGATGCTGTTCAGGTAGAGAACATTCAAAAGATGCAAGGGGAGAGGACAACTCTTGGTGGTCTGAAATGCGTCATTGTTATGAAGTGATGGCTCTCTCTCATGATATGTCATAAGATGCCTTCAGTCATCCAAACATCCCATCGAGTAGGATGGTAAAGTGGTTCATGAATGGTAATGTTAATGCCCTGCTTGTCTCTTGTCATGTCAAACTGTTTGATCGTCTATTTTCAGGAAAATTTATTTCCTGGGTAAGCCATGCTTCTGTCAGTTATGAAAATCACTTTTCTTTATGAGTCATAAACATGTTTCATGTAAACAGCATCCATGCATTTTGAATCACCTTCTTTAACCTCACTCATGAATCTACTACGTACAATTTAGAAATTGTGCCTCGTATAAGTCATATCGAATCTGAAAACGTACCATGTGCAAAAATGTTTACACTGAACTATTTTGATTTCACCCGATCATCAAAGTCCGTGACCCAAAATAAGGTGTAGATCACTATGGCCTTGTTCTCAGGTAAAGGTAAGGTTGTGACGTTGAGGAGTTGCTTTGGGTTTCCAGTATGATCTTTTAATAGGGCAATCAAATTTAAATATGCTTAATTTGGGTTTTAATCTTAAGAGCGTAATGTATCTACTTTCTTTTGTTAATTAATGCTCGATGATAACCATTGTACAGCACCATCCTAGGAGTAGCAACGAGCTGATGAAATCATGTTGGTTTTAGCTTTATTGCTAACATGAAGACCGTGTTTTCTCTTTCTTCAAGGTTCAGTTTTATGGAGAACCATCGAATCTTTCAGTTGTTAAGTTGGTGTCTCACCATATTTTCCAGGGAACGACGAGCAATTGGCCATCTTCTTTACTCACTAGTTTTCTATATGATTTTCAGAGACGTGTTAAAAAGGATGGTTTTGTTCTGTTTAAGTAATGATAGGGGTTAGAGAAGTTTGTAATGTGTTGACGCCCTTAAATCACTCGGGGAGATCGACTGTGTAGACACTTGTTGCAAAGAATTGAGATCAGGTCACCACCCCCGTGTGTGTTGCTCAAGAACTTGGACCACGCACTGCGAGATATATACATCAGCTAGGAGCGCAGGATCCATCTGATCACAATTGAAATTCGGAGTTTCTGCGTGTCTCAATGTTCAATTCGTCCTTCTATTAATCGAGGGTGTGTGGTTGCAGCTCCTGTGATTTTACATACCAGTTCCTGCAATTTTAGTTTTATCTCGCTGGGCCGCAAGATCTACATCTTCAGGCGACAAAGGTTGGGGGCTACTCCCAACAGCAAAAGCTTCGGTCATCTGAATGGTGGTTAATCTATTGGGTCGGATAAAATTAGGAGTCTGGGTGAGCGTAAACTGGTACAAGTCGACCTAATCCCAGCTTGTCCCAAAAATTTATCTGTCGAAAGATGTGGTTTGAGATGGGGAAACGTCTCTATGACATTGATGAACGAAACCTTATAGAATAGCACCCGACGGGTGATGTATTAAATTAGTGGAAATGGAATGACGTAGTTGGGCTGTAACTTAAGTACTCCTGAATGTTGACTAAGAGTCCTATTGATTCTGATTATAAAGGCTTGACACTTGAATCAGAGCCTTCTAGAAATCTTTGAAAAGAAATGAGAATTTCACGTACATCAGTGCAGCACTTGACTTTTGCCAATAAATTTAGTGTCCAGCTCCCCATTCTTGCTTGTTTGACTAGATTCCAAACAGATCCTAACAGGGATGCAGATGGGTCACACTTGATATAGTTGTCATGGCCTACTACAGAGTCCAACATAGGGTCAACGAATGAGATTCACGTCCGTTGTATCCTTTACCGTATCCGATTTATTGGACGTTCACGTATTAGGATTGCATATTTGGATTTGAATATAAATAAAGAAAAGTCTCTACCTGATCCAAATCTGATTTTCAGACTTGCAATTTGAATTTCATCTGAATCCAACTTTTATTTTCACATCCAAATCCCACTTGTAGTACACAACCAAATCTGAACCATATTATGGCATCATGTTAAGTGGCGACTTTCAAAATACGTGGATATTAGATATAAGATATTTATTTGAAGTAGAATCCAAATCTGATCAAATATTTATGTAAAACCGAATTATAATCTGAATCCAGTTAGATATCATTTCTTAAATTCAAACATGATATGGTTGATCAATTGGATGGGAAGTTTTCCCTTTTTTTTTTTCCATATCCAACTTTTTTGAAGCAGATCGGTGGGATATCTGATACTAATCAGATCCATTGATGTCCATAGTCCAACATGATAATGCAAAGCCTGAAGCCTGATTCATACGACCAATATTTTATTTTATTTCTTGGAAGGTTTAGCAGTTATTTTTCTTGCACGTCCTCATATCTCTCCCCACTTCCAATTTCCATCACAAACTGAAAGCGAGTCATGGACTGCATTAGTTCCTGTGATACGAAAACAACCATGGCGAGTTGGTTGCTAATTGGATTCGTCCAATCATCTATTCATAAAATTATATTAGATAATCGAAATAAGTTTTACGCATATTTTTCTTTAAAAAATCGGTGTTTAGGAGCCCTTTGAAAGGTCCACAATCATTTAATGGCTGGGCCAAAACCTCCGGTGAGTTCCGACCACCATGGCCGACGAACACAACAAACACCATGAAAAGCTTAGAATGCAAATTGGCATTATAAACTTATGCATGGGTTTGCCTTGTTTAGTTCGCATCACATACTGTTGAGCATTAGAAAGATCCTCTGTAATTCTATCTTATGTTGATAGGTTCAAGCAATTATAAGCCCCGAAATCAGATTCAAGCACAACTGAAAGTTTTCACGATCATTAACTCTGGTTCTTAGGTTCTGTATATAATCGGAGGTTCATTACCAGTTACCACCGCTTCCAAATCGATGTTCTTCTCTTGAAACCTGTTCCAAAAGAAAAGGAGTTGTCAAGAAAGCTTGTAAAAATGTGCGTACGTGTGTGGTGTCACGATGACATAGAAGACAGTATGTACGCAAGACATGAATTGAATGGGGTTGCTCAAAACAACCCCACCAAGATAATACGTTCAGGATGAAGTTTCAGTTGAATCTACATGAAAAAGCGGTGATCAGGAGCATAAATTTTTACCATTCATTTACTTTACCTTTTGATTATCCAGCGATTTGATTTGAGGACGAAACGGCCTCCCTTTCCCCTTGCTCTTAGAACAAGATTGCTTCGGGATTTAGTGGGAAGCGGAGTACCATTACATTCACAGTTTGTAGTCCAAATGAAAATCAAAATTTTAGTTTAACCTGTATAAAAATTTTGACAAATTAAATTTTGGCATGTATTAAAATTTTAAAACTGTAGTTTAGCCCCGGTAATGAAAAATTCATAGCTGACTTGTTCTAGAAGCAAAAGCCAGAGAATATGCCTTTGGAATCTGAATTTAGAAAAATTATCTTTAATTTCCAACCACAATGGTCGTCCGTGGCATTCAACATGCTCGACAACACATTTATTTCCAATTAATGGCCGCATCATTCCAACCACGTTGATGGTTTGAACACCAGTAGAACAAATTGGCGCTTATTAGATCTACAGGCAACTTTAACACCATGAATGCAGCAACTGACTTCTATTTAGCACATGCAAGACCATAGAACAGTGGATGGTTCAAAAGAGGACGACGACCTCACCGGCTGATGCAACCAACGAATATACGCAGAATGGAGTACAGAACAGAACTCCGATACGTCATGAAGAGCGAAGTACTGAAGGTTGAATATGTGAAACGCCATGGGCACGTTTAGGGTTAATGATCAAATACAGAGCATCTCAGGCCAAGCTTCCCTAGTTTTGAATCTCACCGGTTGATATTTCCCGGCAGCCTTTTCACATTGCATGCTTTTTTTATTCTTTTGGGGAAATTTCAAATTTTAAGGCTTCCCTTTGATTATAATGATATAAAAAAAGAGCCCACTGTTTGTTATTTTCTTAGTAAGAACTATACTTTTCTAAGTCTGCTAACATGAGAAGATTAAGGAGAAGGTTAGCTGCATTTCTATAACTAATTTATATTTATGTTCTTGTATATTCTTTTAGGTAACGAATTTTATTTTCTTGACGCAATACGCAGAAGATATGATCGAAAATCTGAAAGGATGTCTTCCTTACGGACCATATAGCAAAGTAAGCACGGTCGTATTTGGTATTGCAAATAATTTCCTACTTTTTGCTTAATTTGTCAGTGTAGATTTGTCATTCCGTTGGAAATTGTTAAGATCACTGGAATCAATTAAAATTTGTTCCAGGAGGTGTAGTGCAGTTGGCTGGACTGGTGGACTAATAGAAGTCAGGTCATTAGTTTGATTCCTGTAAGAGCTACTCTTTTGCATTGGGAATTGTAAATGAGCGGAACTCTAATTGATGGAGACATGAGAAATATATATGTATCTTAATGCAGTATTATATAATATCAGTTTCCTCCTTTCCCTGGAGTTCATATTTCTTTATTGCAGTCAATTTTGGAAGGAAAAGTTCAGATTTTTGAGTAACTTACACTTATCTCACTCCGCCCAGGCCTGTTCAGTTCCAAAATCCTAGCATACAAAGTGGGAAGCTTTTACGAAGATAAGCCTTACATCCATTTTATAATTCTGTCGCCACAACGGCATTTCAATTCAAAAACCCACTAAGTCATATATGTTAAAGAACATGAGCACTAATACGAGTCTATTCAATTGAACTTGTTTAAGCCACTTATACGTCGGATGTAAAGCAACTACTTTACTTTATTCGACAACTCCCACGCCATCTTTAATATCGAAGAGGGGACCCAAGATACTGGATATTTTTTCAACATGTCAAAAAGGGGAACAAAATCCGGTAGCGAATACATATCAAACACTCCATCTCTCAGATGGATCCATATGTAGAACGCAGCTGGAAAGGCCACATAACGTAGTGAAAGCCACAGCTTTAGTGTACTCCGGATCTCACCAGCATATGGGACGGGGGATAACTTTTCCCGCGACTTTCTTAGCCATCTTTTTCCCAGCTTGAGGGCGGAGGACAGCAGCAATGTCATATAACCGGATCCAATTAGGTTCCGATGCACATGAGATTGACAAAATATTCAAATCAGATCCACACCACTTGCAGTCCTCGATATCACTATTGTACACGGCGATGAAATTTTAGGTAGAAATATAAATAATCTAAAGTTGGTGGAATTCGATCAGAAAGAAAAAGAAGAAGAAGGGGATCTCGAAACCATATCCCAACAGTTGACGTTTCTAACCATGTGATTCACGCTTGGCTTTTTAGTTGTAGAGATCACAAGGGATGAATGTTTATCCGGTGGGGTTTGCATTGGTAGGCCTTCTATCTCTAATATTATTAGCATGTTGCCTTCTCTTTTGTGAATATACAATGGCATCTTCCCCTTGAGGGGTCCCATTTCCTCCTTATAAAGGGGCCGCCATTGATTTTCCTTGAATCTTTTATCATGGGCATCGCCTTTTTAGCTGATCAGGTCACATACTCGGTCAACTAGAATTGAACGATCGCAATCGATCCTTCCATGAAAATGATAAGTTGCTTGACATGAAAAAAAAAAGTTATTTGTATCTTTTCAAGTGATAGGACTTAACGTAGTTCTAGTATTAGTTTGTGTTACTTATCGAATTCAGAAATATAAGACATTGTTTCGTATAATATTGTTCACAAATGAGCCCTCAAGGTAAGTTTCCCAATACACAAAGGTCACGAGGATGCAAAGTTGAAGTTTGCAATCGAAATGGGAAGAAAAAAAGAGTGAAAGAAAAGTTGCTGTCATCCATCTGTTGAACGGCTCTTTCATGCTTGGTCATGCGAACGAAGCAAGTGTTGCACGGCCGCTGAAGTGTTCCGTGTTCACACAAGATAATGAAAACTAAGCAAAATAGCTGTCATTAAGCATACCTGGTCACAGTCTTTCCCTTTCCTTTTTCCCTTTTCTCTTTTCTTCTTTTAAAATGTTCACATATCACAATCTTCATCAAACTATGACACAAATTACAGTAAAAACAATTGAAACGAAATAGTGGGGGCAAGGAAAGTTGCCAACCATCCATCAGATTTCTGATAAGGATTGTCTTGATCATCAGTCTTATCATCATCTTTCTAAAGAGGTACATGCAAACCAAAGTAAATATCATCATACTTACCTCATGGTCGGCTCGTTTCTCTCTCTCTCTCTTTCTCTCTGTGTGTGTATATATATATACACGCGCACACACACACACACACACAAAAGAGCACACGGCAGTCCTTAGATAACTACTGATAAGGGATGTCATATGGCTTTCGTATCACGTTCTGTGAAGGACTGCAACCTAATTGGAAGAGTGTGTCTGTGAGCGTATTGGAGTCCTTTTCCATGGACAAACATGACAGAGATTGGAGATGTTCAGCTTTGCTGGTGGCTGTGTCATGTGTGCATATGGGGAGCTAGTAAACCTAATCACGGCCGAGTGATCAATCATCAACTCAGAACCCTCGTGTGGGACTCCCTTTCTGGAAGGCCCATAATTCAACTCCATATTAATTGCCTTTAGTACTCCTTGTGCGGGAGGAAGTTGACCCAAGTCCTCTGTCTCTCTCTTTATATCTCCACTGAGACCATAAACACCATTTCCATTAAGTTGCCAATCTTGACCTTCAAGTTTCGAAGTCTAATTTGAGATCTCGACATGAAAGATACGCATAGAATCCACCAACTGAAGCACCCTATGTTTTCAATGATCTAACTCTGCCCTGGCCTGTTCATACCCTTCAACCAGGAAGAGAGATCAAGTCACTTGGTGTTTTATGTAACATACATGCATGAGACACCACAGGCATGCCCATGTCAATGCAGAACCGATGGTAGTACTCTAACCAAGAGTGGTAACGTTGGTGTTTTACAATGACAAACTACAATGCAGNATTCAAGCATGAAAAATTCCTACCTCCCGGAGCAAGTCATTTGCAACTTAACGATTATGATACAGCTTGCCTGTGTTTAGTAATTGTAATATTCCTCCCTTAATATGGAATGTCCAAGAACACCTTCACATGAAACCCGTGTCGCCTGCATATATATTTTCCAACCTTTAAATTACGTAATTCATGAAAATCGTACCGTTGGATATGTCCGAGATTTTCGGACTGCGAAAGCCCACTTAAAGTGAAGAATGTCAGTATCACAAGGCACGGTGAGAAGGCTCTTGCTTGGCCATAAACTAATGAGAAGAAGACTCTTTCTTGCTTGTAGATCGGAAATGGGTGTTACCCAGTAGAATTTGAAAGAATCTTTCGTTACTCGTGAGTTTTATAGCTTCCGCAAAGGGGAGTACAAGAATGGGTAGTCATGACATCAACATCAGGCTCCACTCTTGAAGCCAACAGTAGCTCGGCACACCAGGCCAGGGAAGTCTGCCTAAGATTAATATCAGTAATAATTCATATGCCCATCTGCATAACCTAGAATGAGCAACGATACTTGCTTTTTGATGCATGTCCTTCTAATATCTGACCCGAGCCCTTCCCCCAAAGCGTTCATTTGATCTGTCTATATCCTATCGACTGCATCTTTCTGTCTCAGCCCTTCAATCAAAATTGACAAAGGGAAGGAACAAAAATGAAAAAGAGAAAAAGGAAAGCTCCACATGCTACTGCCCATGCCACTTTTACATATGCAGGCCATGGTGCCTAGCTATGAGCTTCCTGTACTACAGAAAGATGTCAGGATCTAAAAAGATGGATGAACTTCCCAGCAGCCCAACACAGACACATCTCCAAAGCACCAGAGCGAGCGAGAGAGAGTCTTAGAGAAATTAGGAACACAGGAAACCGTCTTAATTGAATCAAAATGCCAAATTTGAGAACCAAACAGGTTTAGCATCATGGGGTTGAGGATTGGTTGCCATGCAGGCAATCTGTGATTCAAACTCTTGTTGGTGCTCCTCTGTAGCGTAAAATATGCAGGCGTAGAAGATGTACAGCCAAGAAGTTTTACAGCTTTTTTTAAAAGGGTTAGGTAGGCCTTCCTTCGAAGTCTTGTCGAGGAAGAGCTTAGCAAACCGCGTTCAATTTCCACAAAGTTCTGCAACCATCCGAAGGTAATGCTTATAATTTTCCTTCATCTATACATATATACGCTTTTCACGTAGTGACATGTTTACAGAAACCTTTTAGAAAAGGAAGAGCTTCCAACAACCCGCATACATTTTTCCTTTACAAACTGCAGATATGGTAAAAGGAGGCGGGAGGAGAAAACCAAAAGCGTCTACAGAGGCAGAGGCTTCACTGAATCACCTTCTCTGCACTTGACTCTTGGTCCACACTCCGTACAGCGCCACCGGCAGCGGCGTCTGGGGCGGGCGCCGGAGAGCAATTCTCTGGCAACCCGCATCTTTGGCACCTTCGAACGGTCGGAGGAGGTGGCAGGGGAGGAGGAGGAGGAGGAGGGGCAGCGGCCTTCCGGGAGAGGAGGAGGCGGCAGGATGGGCAGGAGGAGTGGGACGCTAGCCAGGTATCGATGCAGGACGGGTGGAAGCAGTGGCCGCAGCGGGGGAGGACCCTCACCTGCTCACCGGTGAGGAACTCGGACAGGCAGATGGCGCAGTCGGTGGACTTGCCGGCGCCGGCGTCGAAGGCCGCGACAGGAA
Source organism: Nymphaea thermarum (assembly GCA_011799765.1). Lineage (NCBI taxonomy): Eukaryota > Viridiplantae > Streptophyta > Magnoliopsida > Nymphaeales > Nymphaeaceae > Nymphaea > Nymphaea thermarum. Next base: position 8,000 of record JAANDH010000311.1, on the reverse strand, counting down.
GAGCGCGAATCGCTTTCTTCTTGAGGCCCTTGTTGGCTTCTGCGTCGTCGTAGTCGTCGTTATTGTTGTCGCCGCGGCCGATGCCAAAGCGGCGGATGAAGGGGCACCAGCAGGCGCAGCGCGCCATGAAACCCAAGCCAACGAGGCAGATGAGAGTGCAGAGTAGCGCTGCCAGGATCACCACCGCATCCGAGTTCACCGCCCCGTTTGGCGGCTCAACGCTACCTCCCCCGGTCGACGCCGGCGGGTCAGCCAGCAACCGCCGGGAGAGTCTCGCCCCTGAAATTGAGTGGGAGAGTGGCATCGAGTGTTTCTTTCTGGCGCGAGAGGGAGAGAGATGGAGAGCGAAGGGAGTGTCCGAGAGTGATGAGCTCCTCCCTCTTTAAAAAGGAGAAGAGGAAGGAGAAGGATTGGGGATTTTCTGGGGACATGAAATTCGGATACCAGATAGGCCTTGGATTTGACGGTTGGATTTGGTTCTATTCGAGTTCGAATCTAAGGCTGAGTATTTTAATATATATCTGTACAAAAATCAGATTTGGATAGGATTACTATCAAACATCCCAACGATAAAAAGTATTAAATCCGAACCATTGAAAAATTATAATTAGAATCAGGGATCCAAAATCTCTTACTTAAAATCAGGGAACCTTAGAAAACGTAAAGAGAACCCTTAAAAAAAAGTAGCAAAAATAAGAATTTATGCGAAGTCCTCATAAGGTTGAAGCTACACTAAAAGTTGAATTGCTTTAGAAAAGTGTTACCGATTGATTATAGGAAATGCGATTCTGTACATAGTTTCAGCTGCAAGTCATGAGCTTGAAAGTCATACTAAAAGTTGAACTGCTTTAGAAAAGTGTTACCAATTGATTATAGACAGCGCAATTCTATAGGTAGTCTCAGAACTTTTCTGAAACCCTTCAGCTTTTAGTATGACTTCAAGCTCAAGAGTTGAAGTTGAGACTATGTATAGAATTGCAATGTCTATAAACAAAGGGCAACGCTTTTCTAAAGCAGTTCAACTTTTAGCATGGCTTCATTCTCATTGAGTTATTTTTACTACTTCTTTAGGGGCGTTTGATGGTTTGGAATCTTAATTTCAGAATCATAATTCCTCCTCCAACTGAATTGAAGTCGAAATTTGGGGTTTCAGCTTCCTAATTCAAGAAACAAAATACCCATTTTGTTTAACAATTCCAATTTCTTAGAAAATGAGTATTTTGCTTCTAAAATTCTATAAGTCTAGATATACAAAATGCCTTAAGTTTTCTATTTACGTTTTCTAGGGTTTTCTCTGGTTCCGATTCCATACAAATCAAGGCTTTAAATCAAAACTGTGTTAAGATGGTGCATTGCGTGCAATGGGTCGGATTCAGGACAGTTTCTTTTTTTTTTCCCCAATACTTTTGGTGGTTGGGAGGTTTGATAGTAATCCAGCTTATGATTTTAGCTGATCCAAAACTGATTTTTGTATGGGTGTATGATCAAACTTCCAATCTTCGAACTCGATCAGAACCAAATCCATCAGTCAAATCCAAGGACTATTTATTTCTATATTTTATTAAACATAGAACAAAAATACCCGAATCTCATGTCCAGGAAAAATCTCCGATCCTTCGCTAACCTCTTCCTCTTTCGACTCTGACACTTCACAATTTTCCCTATCTCTCTCGCCAGAAAGAAACACTCGATGGCACTCTCTCACTCAATCTCATGGGCAAGACCCTCCCGGCGGCATTGACGGGAGGAGGTGGCGGCGAGCCGCCAAAACGGGGCGGTGAACTCGAATCCGGTGGTGGTGCTGGCGGCGCTCCTTTGCACTCTCATCTGCCTCGTTGGCTTGGGCTTCATGGTGCGCTGCGTCTGCGGTGCCGCTTCCTCTGCCACTTCGGCATAGATCGCGGTGGCAACGATGACCACAACAATGTAGAGGCCAACAAAGGCCTCAAGGAGAAAGCAATTTGCGCTCTTCCTTTCGCCTTCCTTCATGACGTATTATTTTTTTCTCTTTATATTAGATAACCAACAACACAGTTATCAATTTATCCAGGCTTGTAAAAAAAAAAAAAGGGTAGCAGCCGATTAGATCGTCCATAAATCATGTAACTCAAAGTGGGGAAAATTTGTCCAGAAATCTTTTTCCGAGAGTTACAAAAGATGCTAAGTAATGAAATCAAGAAAAGGACAAGAGTAAATCAAAGATCAAAAAGCAGGGTTATAGTGGTTGCAGTGCTGCACTGCCAACTCCAAAAAATGTACACAAAAATGCATGTAAAATACAATGGGGCTAAGACACCGTGGGCTGATAATAGTCATACTGGTGTCTACCATGATTGATGACCACAATCGCATAGACTGCATAAATGATCCAGGTACATAAACCAATATTCTTAGTAACTTCCACCTACACATATAAATTCAAGTATCCAACATCAAATGATTTGAAAAAATGACACATAATTTCAACAGTCAAATTATTGGGAAAAAATGAATTAATGGAGAAAAAACTTGAGAATTAAAAAAAAAACGACAAATAATGAGAAAAACTAGTCTGTTGATGTAGGAGGTCACCTAACTACATGAGCACAATAAGATCAAGATCTTGGGAAATTTGAAAACTCTGTGCCTCCTTTCCAGGTCCATCCCATCCCTTGAGGGCGATGGAAAAATAAAGGACGAATCTCGATATATCGCAAAGGATGCAGAATAAAGGCCTAAAGGGAGAAGTAACACAAATTTACATGGTTCCATAGATTGAATCACCTACTTGCACGAGAAAGGTGATATTAGTACTGTATGAAACCATGGTGAAAACCTTCTTCATTATATAATCGAGTTACACCTCCTTTATTTGTGGAGAGATTACAATATTTCCATGATGGTCATCAACAAATCTACTAACATGAATCCTACAGATGTTTTCACCATATTTATCAATGTCAACCTTATCTGTATTTAAGAAGGTGATTTGTAAATGTGATGACCGAAGCAGAATCAAAGGCAAAGAAGGAGAACAATGATACAGGTCGAGATTCTCTTTGCGTGCAATATCAATTCCTTTCTTGTAAAATCTTGCGTTGTAATCTGTTCTTGCCTTCTTAAATCCTACTTATGGTGTACATACCTTAATTCTCTCTGTCTCATAAAGATAGCATATAGCTATATTTTCCTGTGGCTCTCGGTAAACGAAAGAGAGCCTCATTCTTGAATTATGATTCTACCATAGGCGGTGGGATTATGATTGTAGAATTTCGGATTTTGTTTTTCATCTCTTTTTAGAGCACACGTTATGAATTTTTAATTCATCAATAGAATATTCTGGAATCAAATTGAAGACTATCAAACACAAATGAAAACTATAACTAAAATTTTCATTACAATTTCAATTTGTGGTAGAATTTTGTTTCTAGAATTTTATTTCTAGAATCAAAATTCAGGGCCGTCAAACACCCCCATAATGCATGCTTATTAGGCAACACAATCAACTAAGTACTGATTTCCTTTGTAGTCTGTTGAGCCAAAGAATCAAAAGAACTTCATGGCAAGTCAGTTGTCAGCAATTTGTTGTGCAGAGGGCAAACTGAGCTATAAGTAGCCTGCCTAACGACGCCTTTTCACAAAGAATAAAATAATTAAAATATTTTAGAATAACTAAAAAGCGACGTGTGATACTGACACCCTATAATCCACGGATCGATCGACTGAATTTAATTTTCATTTTCTTTCGTATAATTAATTATCATTTCTGGTTCACAAATGATTTACTATTAGAGTTTTTTTTCTTCTTCTTCACTTCATGACATTACATTTACTTGCAACAGAAAGAGCCATCAAGTACGAGATGACAACGACTATCGAGTCATGGAAATTGTATAAACATGTGTCTGGATAGAGTATTAGCCACACTAAACTTGACTACAAAAGTTAGATTCTGGCACAGGTTCAACACCAACTTGGAATTAACAGTTGGAAATTATTTGGAATTCGTTTTTCCTTTAGGGGTGTTTGATCGTTTCAGGTTTGAAATTCAAAGATCTGATATGAACATGACATGACTTGCTTTTACTAATGTGCCAAAAAATCCTTAATAAAATTCATGGTTCATCGAGCTGAAGATCCTAAGTTGGATCTAAAAAAATGTGCACTAAGAACCTTTTGGTTTTAAGATCCGAGGGGGAAATATCAGATTTTAAATCTATGGGTTTTAAATTTTGAAGATTTCAAATCTGAGACTATCAATCGCTCGCTTCACATCAGACAGTATTAGATAGAAGTAATTGATCAATCATTCACTCTCATCACAAACATATATTCTGGTGGATAAACCACAACCAACTTTGCACGCGCTGATTTCTGAAGGTGGCTTTTTGCGCTTTATAGGAGAAAGAGCACGCTAGCATCTACCTTTTTGAAAATATCAGATACCTTTTTGAAAATATCAGAAGTGAGTATGTCAACTCAGCTGAAAGACATTTATTTCACCAGTGAACTCTGACAAGTTTGCTCACCCATCAGTTTGCTTAGATGAATAATTGGGTTGAAAAATTATGTAAAAATAATTGAATGTTTGATATAGGTAAAACAACCATCTAAGCGATCCATGAAAATATTTTCAGGTTGCGGCGCATGATAATCACGCCTTAATTTCGAAACAAAAGACAAGAGTTTAATTTTTAAGGTGCAACCCTCAAAAGAAATCAATAACAAGTTTCATCAAGTTTTAGATTGTAGGGGGAATTTGGTAAGATAAGTGTTTGCATCCCAAAATTTTTGGTGTTTTGGAGTGCTCCAGAAAAATAAGGTTTTTGTTTTAGAAGAGGAAAGAAAGGGACTCGCCCGTCGGTACGAGGATCGATTGTTCCCGGCGCCTTTACCGGGGGTAATCAACCCAAGGGCTATGTTTATCATTGATGCATTTCATTTTAACTTAAACATCATTTTGATTCTATA
>JAANDH010000310.1:255933-285865 GCA_011799765.1 Nymphaea thermarum | reverse complement strand
TTAATCTTTTAAATAATTCATTATAGACATTATAACAAGTGAAACTTATTAAATAACCAAAAGGGATCATATGAATGAGTTGAATCTCATTCATTTCATACAAACTTGTGATTTCAATCCACCAAATCATTCAATATGAATGTGACAACAAGTTAACCACATTCAATGAAATATGTGTGATCAAATGAATCCATTAAATCGCCCTCGTATTGATACGAACTTGTGATTTCAATCTCTTAGATCCTTCGTTAGGGATGTAACTACAAGTTCAACTCATTGGATTAGATATAACGGATCAAACAAATGCGTTGGTCCCATTTCTACCCATATAAACTAGAGTTTTTGATCATTTAAATCATTCGTTATAGACATTATAACAAGTGAAATATATTATATTAACTAAAAGGGGTCATTTGAATAAGATGAATCGCATTCATTTTCATACAAACTTGTGAGTTCAATCATTTCAATCTTTCATTATAGATGTAATAACAAGTGAGACACATTAGATTAAATAAAAGTGAGCAATGAATCACTTGAATCTCATTCATTTTCTTATAAAATTGTTATTTCAATACACTAAATCATTCAATATGGATGCAACAACAAGTTAAGCACATTCAATTAGATATGTGTGATCAAGAGAATCACTTAAATCTCACTCGTATTGATAGGAACTTGTGATTTCAATCCCTTAAATCATTTACTATAGATGTAGTAAGAAGTTAAACTCATTGGATTAGATACAAGGAATCGAACAAATGCATTGGTCTCATTTGTATCAATATAAACTAGTGACTTTAATCATTTAAAACTTTCATTATAGACATTATAACAAGTGAAACATATTAAATAAACCAACAGAGATCATATGAACGAGTTGAATCTCATTCATTTTCATACAAACTTGTGATTTCAATCTACCAAATCATTCAATATGAATGTAACAACAAGTTAACCACATTCAATTAAATATGTGTGATCAAATGAATCAATTAAATATCCCTCGTATTGATACGAACTTGTGATTTCAATCTCTTAGATCCTTCGTTAGAGATGTAACTACAAGTTCAACTCATTTGACTAGCAGCAAGGGATCAAACGAATGCATTGGTCACATTTGTATCAATATGAACTAGTGCTTTTAATCGTTTAAAATCATTCATTATAAAGATTATAACAAGTTAAACATGTTAACCACATACAATTAAATATGTGTGATAAAATGCATCAACTAAATCCCACTTGTATTGATACGAACTTGTAATTTCAATCTCTTAGATCATTCATTAGGGATGCAACTACAAGTTCAACTCATTGGATTAGATATAACGGATCAAACAAATGCATTCAATTAGATATGTGTGTTCAAGAGAATCACTTAAATCCCACTCGTATTGATAGGTACTTGTGATTTCAATCCCATAAATCATTTACTATTGATGTAATAAGAAGTTAAACTCATTGGATTAGATACAAGGGATCACACAAATGCATTGGTCTCATTTGTATCCATATAAACTAGTGATTTTAATCAATTGAATCGTTCATTATATACTTTATAAGAAGTTAAACATGTTAGATTAACAATAAGGGATCATATGAATAAGTTGAACCTCATTCATTTTCATAAAAACTTATGATTTCAATCCACTAAATCATTGAATGTGAATATAGCAACAAGTTAACCACATTCAATTTAATATGTGTGATAAAATGAATCAACTAAATCCCACTCGTATTGATATAAACTTGTAATTTCAATCTCTTAGAACATTCGTTAGGGTTGTAACTACAACTTCAACTCATTGGATTAGATATAACGGATCAAACAACTGCGTTGTTCTCATTTCTACCCACATAAACTAGAGATTTTGATCATTTAAATCATTCGTTATAGACATTATAACAAGTGAAACATATTAGATTAACTAAAAGGGATCATATGAATGAGATGAATCGCTTTCATTTTCGTACAAACTTGTGATTTCAATCATTCATTATAGATGTAATAACAAGTGAGACACATTAGATTAAATATAAGTGAGCAATGAATCACTTGAATCTCATTCATTTTATTTTAAAGTTGTTATTTCAATCCACTAAATCATTCAATATTGATGTAACAACAAGTTAAGCACATTCAATTAGATATGTGTGTTCAAGAGAATCACTTAAATCCCACTCGTATTGATAGGAACTTGTGATTTCAGTCCCTTAGATCATTCGTTAGAGATGTAACTACAAGTTCAAATCATTGGATTAGATATAACGGATCAAACAAATGTGTTGGTCCCATTTCTACCCATATAAACTAGAGATTTTGATCATTTAAATCATTCGTTATAGACACTATAACAAGTGAAACATATTAGTTTACCTAAAAGGGATCATGTGAATGAGATGAATCGCATTCATTTTCATACAGTCTTGTGATTTCACTCATTTCAATCATTCATTACAGATGTAATAACAACTGAGACACATTAGATTAAATATAAGTGAGCAATGAATCACTTGAATCTCATTCATTTTCTTTTAAACTTGTTATTTCAATCCACTAAATCATTCAATATGGATGTAACAACAAGTTAAGCACATTCAATTAGATATGTGTGATCAAGAGAATCACTTAAATCCCACTCGTATTGATAGGAACTTGCGATTTCAATCGCTTAAATCATTTACTATATATGTAATAAGAAGTTAAACTCATTGGATTAGATACAAGGGATCAAACAAATGCATTGGTCTCATTTGTATCCATATAAACTAGTGATTTTAATCATTTTAATCATTCATTATAGACTTTATAACAAGTGAAATATGTTAAATAAACCAAAAGGGATCATATGAATGAGTTGAATCTCATTCATTAACTTGTGATTTCAATCTGCCAAATCATTCAATATGGATGTAACAACAAGTTAAGCACATTCAATTAGATATGTGTGATCAAGAGAATCACTTAAATCCCACTCGTATTGATAGGAACTTGTGATTTCAATCCCATAAATCATTTACTATTGATGCAATAAGAAGTTAAACTCATTAGATTAGATACATGAGATCAAACAAATGCATTGGTCTCCTTTGTATAAATATAACTTAGTAATTTTAATCATTTGAATCATTCATTATATACTTTATAAGAAGTTAAACATGTTAGATTAACAATAAGGGATCATATGAATAAGTTGAACCACATCCATTTTCATAAAAACTTATGATTTCAATCCACTAAATCATTGAATGTGAATATAGCAACAAGTTAACCACATTCAATTAAGTATGTGTGATAAAATGAATCAATTAAATCCCACTCGTATTGATATAAACTTGTAATTTCAATCTCTTAGATCATTCATTAGAGATGTAACTACAACTTCAACTCATTAGATTAGATATAACGGATCAAACAAATGCGTTGGTCCCATTTCTACCCATATAAACTAGAGATTTTGATCATTTAAATTACTCGTTATAGAAATTATAACAAGTGAAACATATTAGATTAACCAAAAGGGATCATATGAATGAGATGAATCGCATTCATTTTCATAAAAACTTGTGATTTTAATCATTCATCAAAGATGTAATAACAAGTGAGACACATTAGATTAAATATAAGTGAGCAATGAATCCCTTGAATCTCATTCATTTTCTCTTAAACTTGTTATTTCAATCCACTAAATCATTCAATATGTATGTAACAACAAGTTAAGCACACTCAATTAGATATGTGTGATTAAGAGAATCACTTAAATCCCACTCTTATTGATAGGAACTTGTAATTTCAATCCCTTAAATCATTTACCATAGATGTAATAAGAATTTAAACACATTGGATTAGATACAAGGGATCAAACAAATGTATTGGTCTCATCTATATCCATATAAACTAGTGATTTTAATTATTTAAATCATTCATTATAGACATTATAACAAGTGAAACATATTAAATAAACGAAATGGTATCATATGAATGAGTTGAATCTCATTCACTTTGATACAAACTTGTGATTTCAATCATTTTAATCATTCATTATAGATGTAATAACAACTGAGACACATTAGATTAAATATAAGTGAGCAATGAATCACTTGAATCTCATTCATTTTCTTTAAAACTTGTTATTTCAATCCACTAAATCATTCAATATGGATGTAACAACAAGTTAAGCACATTCAATTAGATATGTGTGATCAAGAGAATCACTTAAATCCCACTCGTATTGATAGGAACTTGTGATTTCAATCCCTTAAATAATTCAATATAGATGTAACAACAAGTTAAGCACATTCAATTATATGGGTGTGATCAAGAGAATCACCTAAATCCCACTCGTATTGATAGGAACTTGTGATTTCAAATCATTGATTGTGAATATAACAACAAGTTAACCACATTAAATTAAATATGTGTGATGAAATGAATCAATTAAATACCACTCGTATTGATACGAAATTGTAATTTCAATATCTTAGATCATTCGTTTGGGATGCAACTACAAGTTCAACTCATTGGATTAGATATAACTGATCAAACAAATGCGTTGGTCCCATTTCTACCCATATATACTAGAGATTTTGATCATTTAAATCATTCGTTATAGACATTATAACAAGTGAAACATGTTATATTAACTAAAAGGGATCATATGAATGAGATGAATCGCATTCATTTTCATACAAACTTGTGAATTCAATCATTTCAATCATTCATTATAGATGTAATAACAACTGAGACACATTAGATTAAATATAAGTGAGCAGTGAATCACTTGAATCTCATTCATTTTCATTTAAACTTGTTATTTCAATCCACTAAATCATTCAATATGGATGTTATTACTATAGATGTAATAAGAAGTTAAACTCATTGGATTAGATACGAGGGATCAAACAAATGCATTGCTCTCATTTGTATCCATATAAACTAGTGATTTTAATCATTTTAATCATTCGTTATAGCTTTATAACAAGTGAAACATATTAAATAGACCAAAAGGGATCATATGAATGAGTTAAATCTCATTCATTTTCATACAAACTTGTGATTTCAATCCACCAAATCATCAGCACATTCAATTAGATATATATGATCAAGAGAATCACTTTAATCCCACTCGTATTGATAGGAACTTGTGATTTCAATCCCTTAAAACATTTACTATAGATGTAATAAGAAGTTAAACTCGTTGAATTAGATACAAGGGATCAAATAAATGCATTGGTCTCATTTGTATCCATATAAACTAGTGATTTTAATAATTTAAATCATTCATTATATACTTTATAAGAAGTTAAATATATTAGATTAACAATAAGGGATCATATGAATAAGTTGAATCTCATTCATTTTCATAAAAACTTATGATTTCAATCCAGTAAACCATTGAATGTGAATATAGCAACTAGTTAACCACATTCAAATAAATATGTGTGATGAAATGAATCAATTAAATCCCACTGTATTGATATAAACTTGTAATTTCAATCTCTTAGATCATTCGTTAAGGATGTAACTACAACTTCAACTCATTAGATTAGATATAACGGATCAAACAAATGCGTTGGTCCCATTTCTACCCATATAAACTAGAGATTTTGATCATTTAAATCATTCGTTATAGACATTATAACAAGTGAAACATATTAGATTAACTAAAAGGGATCATATGAATGAGATGAATCGCATTCATTTTCATACAAACTTGTGATTTCAATCATTCATTATAGATGTAATAACAAGTGAGACACATTAGATAAAAAATATGTGAGCAATGAATCAGTTGAATCTCATTCATTTTATTTTAAACTTTTTATTTCAATCCACTAAATCGTTCAATATAGAAGTAACAACAAGTTAAGCTCATTCAATTAGATATGTGTGTTCAAGAGAATCACTTAAATCCCACTCGTATTGATAGAAACTTCTGATTTCAGTCCCTTAGATCATTCGTTAGAGATGTAACTACAAATTCAAATTATTGGATTAGGTATAACAGATCAAACAAATGCGTCGGTCCCATTTCTACCCATATAAACTAGAGATTTTGATCATTTAAATCATACATTGTAGACACTATAACAATTGAAACTTATTAGATTAACTAAAAGGGATCATATGAATGAGATGAATCACATTCATTTTCATACAAACATGTGATTTCACTTATTTCAATCATTCGTTACACAGGTAATGACAACTGAGACACATTAGATTAAATATAAGTGAGCAATGAATCACTTGAATCTCATTCATTTCCTTTTAAACTTGGTATTTCAATCCACTAAATCGTTCAATATGGATGTAACAAAAAGTTAAGCACATTCAATTAGATATGTATGATCAAGAGAATCACTTAAATCCCACTCGTATTGATAGGATCTTGCGATTTCAATCCCTTAAAACATTTACTATAGATGTAATAAGAAGTTAAACTCATTGGATTAGATACAAGGGATCAAACAAATGCATTTGTCTCATTTGTATCCATGTAAACTAGTGATTTTAATCATTCATTATAGACTTTATAACAAGTGAAACATGTTAAATAAACGAAAAGGGATCATATGAATGAGTTGAATCTCATTCATTTTCATACAAACTTGTGATTTCAATCAACCAAATCATTCAATATGGATGTAACAACAAGTTGAGCACATTCAATTAGATAAGTGTGATCAAGAGAATCACTTAAATCCCACTCGTATTGATAGGAACTTGTGATTTCAATCCCATAAATCATTTACTATAGATGTAATAAGAAGTTAAACTCATTGGATTAGATACAAGGGATCAAACAAATGCATTGGTCTGATGTGTATCCATATAAACTAGAGGTTTTGATCATTTAAATCATTCGTTATAGACATTATAACAAGTGAAACATATTAGATTAACTAAAATGGATCATATGAATTAAATGAATCGCATTCATTTTCATCTAAATTTGTGATTTCAATCATTCATTATAGATGTAATAACAAGTGAGACACATTAGAATAAATATAAGTGAGCAATGAATCACTTGAATCTCATTCATTTTATTTTAAACTTGTTATTTCAATCCACTAAATCATTCAATATTGATGTAACAACAAGTTAAGCACATTCAATTAGATATGTGTGTTCAAGAGAATCACTTAAATGCAACTCGTATTGATAGGAACTTGTGATTTCAGTCCCTTAGATCATTCGTTAGAGATGTAACTACAAGTTCAAATCATTGCATTAGATATAACGGATCAAACAAATGTGTTCGTCCCATTTCTACCCATATAAACTAGAGATTTTGATCGTTTAAATCATTCGTTATACACACTATAACAAGTGAAACATATTAGTTTACCTAAAAGGGATCATGTGAATGAGATGAATCGCATTCATTTTCATACAGTCTTGTGATTTCACTCATTTCAATCATTCATTACAGATGTAATAACAACTGAGACACATTAGATTAAATATAAGTGAGCAATGAATCACTTGAATCTTATTCATTTTCTTTTAAACTTGTTATTTCAATCCACTAAATCATTCAAAATGGATGTAACAACAAGTTAAGCATATTCAATTAGATATGTGTGATCAAGAGAATCACTTAAATCCCACTCGTATTGATAGGAACTTGCGATTTCAATCCCTTAAATCATTTACTATAGATGTAATAAGAAGTTAAATTCATTGGATTAGATACAAGGGATCAAACAAATGCATTGGTCTCATTTGTATCCATATAAACTAGTCATTTTAGTCGTTTAAATCATTCATTATAGACTTTATAACAAGTGAAACATGTTAAATAAACCAAAAGGGATCATATGAATGAGTTGAATCTCTTTCATTTTCATACAAACTTGTGATTTCAATCCACCAAATCATTCAATGTGGATGTAACAACAAGTTAAGCACATTCAATTAGATAAGTGTGATCAAGAGAATCACTTAAATCCCACTCGTATTGATAGGAACTTGTGATTTCAATCCCATAAATCATTTACTATAGATGTAGTAAGAAGTTAAACTCATTGGATTAGATACAATGGATCAAACAAATGCATTGGTCTGATGTGTATCCATATAAACTAGTGATTTTAATCATTTAAATCATTCATTATAGACTTTATAACAAGTGAAACATGTTAAATAAACCAAAAGGGATCATATGAATGAGTTGAATCTCATTCATTTTCATACAAACTTGTGATTTCAATCCACCAAATCATTCAATATGGATGTAACAACAAGTTAAGCACATTCAATTAGATAAGTGTGATCAAGAGAATCACTTAAATCCCACTCGTATTGATAGGAACTTGTGATTTCAATTCCATAAATCATTTACTATTGACGTAATAAGAAGTAAAACTCATTGGATTAGATACATGGGATCAAACAAATACATTGGTCTCATTTGTATCCATATAAACTAGTGATTTTAATCATTTGAATCATTCATTATATACTTTATAAGAAGTTAAACATGTTAGATTAACAATAAGGGATCATATGAATAAGTTGAACCTCATTCATTTTCATAAAAACTTATGATTTCAATCCACTAAATCATTGAATGTGAATATAGCAACAAGTTAACCACATTCAATTAAATATGTGTGATAAAATGAATCAATTAAATCCCACTCGTATTGATATAAACTTGTAATTTCAATCTCTTAGATCATTCGTTGGGGATGTAACTACAACTTCAACTCATTGGATTAGATATAACGGATCAGACAAATGCGTTGGTCCCATTTCTACCCGTATAAACTAGAGATTTTGATCATTTAAATCATTCGTTATAGACATTATAACAAGTGAAACATATTAGATTAACAAAAAGGGATTATATGAATGAGATGATGCGCATTCATTTTCATACAAACTTGTGATTTCAATCATTCATTATAGACATTATAACAAGTGAAACATATTAAATAAACCAAAAGGTATCATATGAATGAGTTGAATCTCATTCACTTTCATACAAACTTGTCATTTCAATCATTTTAATCATTCATTATAGATGTAATAACAACTGAGACACATTATATTAAATATAAGTGAGCAATGAATCACTTGAATCTCATTCATTTTCTTTTAAACTTGTTATTTCAATCCACTAAATCATTCAATATAGATGTAACAACAAGTTAAGCACATTCAATTAGATATGTGTGATCAAGAGAATCACTTAAATCCCACTCGTATTGATTGGAACTTGTGATTTCAATCCCTTATATCATTCGTTAGGGATGTAACTACAAGTTCAACTCATTGGATTAGATATAACGGATCGAACAAATGCGTTGGTCCTATTTCTACCCATATAAACTGGAGATTTTGATCATTTAAATCATTCGTTATAAACATTATAACAAGTGAAACATATTAGATTAACTAAAATGGATCATATGAATTAGATGAATCGCATTCATTTTCATCCAAATTTGTGATTTCAATCATTTCAATCATTCATTATAGATGTAATAACAACTGAGACACATTAGATTAAATATAAGTGAGTAATGAATCACTTGAATATCATTCATTTTCTTTTAAGCTTGTCATTTTAATCCACTAAATCATTCAATATGGATGTAACAACAAGATAAGAACATTCAATTAGATATGTGTGATCAAGAGAATCACTTAAATCCCACTCGTATTGATAGGAGCTTGTAATTTCAATCCCTTAAATCATTTGCTATAGATGTAATAAGAAGTTAAACTCATTGGATTAGATACAAGCGATCAAACAAATGCATTGGTCTCATTTGTATCCATATAAACTAGTGATTTTAATCATTTAAATCATTCATTATAGACTTTATAACAAGTGAAACATATTAAATAAACCAAAAGGGATCATCTGATTGAGTTGAATCTCATTCGTTTTCAGACAACCTTGTGATTTCAATCCACCAAATCATTCAATATGAATGTAACAACAAGTTAACCACATTCAATTAAATATGTGTGATCAAATGAATCAATTAAATCTCCCTCGTGTTGATACGAACTTGTAATTTCAATCTCTTAGATCCTTCGTTAGAGATGTAACTACAAGTTAAACTCATTGGATTAGTTGCAAGGGATCAAACGAATGCATTGGTCTCATTTGTATCTACATAAACTAGTGATTTTAAAAGTTTAAAATCATTTATTATAGACATTATAACAAGTTAAACATATTAGATTAACGATAAGGGATCATATGAAGAAGTTGAATCTCATTCATTTTCATAGAAACTTGCGATTTCAATCCACTAAATCATTGAATGTGAATATAACAACAAGTTAACCACATTCAATTAAACATGTGTGATGAAATGAATCAACTAAATCCCACTCGTATTGATACAAACTTGTAATTTCAATCTCTTCGATCATTCGTTGGGGATGTAACTACAAGTTCAGCTCATTGGATTAGGTATAACGGATCAAACAAATGCATTGGTCCAATTTCTACCCATATAAACTAGAGATTTTGATCAGTTAAGTCATTCGTTATAGACATTATAACAAGTGAAACATATTAGATTAACTAAAAGGGATCATATGAATGACATGAATCGCATTCATTTTCACACAAACTTGTGATTTCAATCATTTGAATCATTCATTATAGATGTAATAACAAGTGAGACACATTAGATTAAATATAAGTGAACAATGAATGACTTGAATCTCATTCATTTTCTTTTAAACTTGTTATTTCAATCCACTAAATCCTTCAATATAGATGTAACAACAAATTAAGCACATTCAATTGGATATGTGTTATCAAGAGAATCTCCTCAATAAGACTCGTATTGATAGGAACTTGTGATTTCAATCCCTTAGATCATTGGTTAGGGATGTAACTACAAGTTCAACTCATTGGATTAGATATAACGGATCAAACAAATGCGATGGTCCCATTTTTTCCCATATAAACTAGAGATTTTGATCATTTAAATCATTCGTTATAAACGTTATAACAAGTGAAACATATTAGATTAACTAAAAGGGATCATATGAATTAAATGAATCACATTCATTTTCATCCAAACTTCTGATTTCAATCATTTCAATCATTCATTATAGATGTAATAACAACTGAGACACATTAGATTAAATATAAGTGAGCAATGAATCACTTGAATCTCATTCATTTTCTTTTAAACTTGTCATTTCAATCCACTAAATCATACAATATGGATGTAACAACAAGTTAAGCACATTCAATTAGATATGTGTGATCAAGAGAATCACTTAAATCCCTCTCATATTGATTGGAAGTTGTAATTTCAATCCCTTAAATCATTTACTATAGATGTAATAAGAAGTTAAACTCATTGGATTAGATACAAGCGATCAAACAAATGCATTGGTCTCATTTGTATCCATATAAACTAGTGATTTTAATCATTTAAATCATTCATTATAGACTTTATAACAAGTGAAACATATTAAATAAACCAAAAGGGATCATATGATTGAGTTGAATCTCATTCGTTTTCATACAAACTTGTGATTTAAATCCACCAAATCATTCAATATGAATGTAACAACAAGTTAACCACATTCAATTAAATATCTGTGATCAAATGAATCAATTAAATCTCCCTCGTGTTGATAAGAACTTGTAATTTCAATCTCTTAGATCCTTCGTTAGAGATGTAACTACAAGTTCAACTCATTGGATTAATTGCAAGGGATCAAATGAATGCGTTGGTCTCATTTGTATCTACATTGTAACAAGTTAAACATATTAGATTAACAATAAGGGATCATATGAATGAGTTGAATCTCATTCAATTCTATAAAAACCTGTGATTTCAATCCACTAAATCATTGAATGTGAATATAACAACAAGCTAACCACATTCAATTAAATATGTGTGATGAAATGAATCAATTAAATCCCACTCGTATTGATACGAACTTGTAATTTCAATATCTTAGATCATTCAGTAGGGATGTAACTACAAGTTCAACTCATTGGATTAAATATAACGGATCAAACAAATGCGTTGGTCCATTTCTACCCATATAAACTAGAGATTTTGATCATTTAAATCATTCGTTATGGACATTATAACAAGTGAAACATATTAGATTAACTGAAAGGGATCATATGAATGAGATGAATCACATTCATTTTCATACAAACTTGTGATTTCAATCATTTCATTCATTCATTATAGATGTATAACATGTGAGACACATTAGATTAAATATAAGTGAGCAATGAATCACTTGAATCTCATTCATTTTCTTTTGAACTTATTATTTCAATCAACTAATTCATTCAATATGGATGTAACAACAAGTTAAGCACATTCAATTAGATATGTGTGATCAAGAGAATCACTTAAATCCCACTCGTATTGATAGGAACTTGTGATTTCAATCCCTTAAATCATTTACTATTGATGTAATAAGAAGTTAAACTCGTTGGATTAGATACAAGGGATCAAACAAATGCATTGGTCTCATTTGTATCCATATAAACTAGTGATTTTAATAATTTAAATCATTCATTATAGACATTATAAAAGTGAAACATATTAGATAAACCAAAAGGGATCATATGAATGAGTTGAATCTCATTCATTTTCATACAAACTTGTGATTTCAATCCACCAAATCGTTCAATATGAATGTAACAACAAGTTAACCACATTCAATTAAATATGTGTGATCAAATGAATCAATTAAATCTCCCTCGTATTGATACGAACTTGTGATTTCAATCTCTTAGATCCTTCGTTAGAGATGTAACTACAAGTTCAACTCATTGGATTAGTTGCAAGGGATCAAACGTATGCATTGGTTTAATTTGTATCTACATAAACTAGTGATTTTAATCGTTTAAAATCATTCATTATAGACATTATAACAAGTTAAACATATTACATTAACAATAAGGGATCAGATGAATAAGTTGAATCTCATTCATTTTCATAAAAACTTGTGATTTCAATCCACTAAATCATTGAATGTGAATATGACAACAAGTTAACCACATTCAATTAAATATGTGTGATAAAATGAATCAACTAAATCCCATTCGTATTGATACGAACTTGTAATTTCAATTTCTTAGATCATTCGTTAAGGTTGTAACTACAAGTTCAACTCATTGGATTAGATATAACGGATCGAACAAATGCGTTGGTCCTATTTCTACCCATATAAACTAGATATTTTGATCATTTAAATCATTCGTTATAGACATTATAACAAGTGAAACATATTAGATTAACTAAAAGGGGTCATATGAATGAGATGAATCGCATTCATTTTCACACAAACTTGTGATTTCAACCATTTAAATCATTCATTATAGATGTAATAACAAGTGAGACGCATTAGATTAAGTATAAGTGAGAATGAATCACTTGAATCTCATTCATTTTCTTTTAAACTTGTTATTTCAAAACACTAAATCATTCAATATGGATGTAACAACAAGTTAATCACATTCAATTAGATATGTGTGATCAAGAGAATCACTTAAATCCTACTCATATTGATAGGAACTTGTGATTTCAATCCCTTAAATTATTTACAATAGACACAATAAGAAGTTAAACTCATTGGATTAGATACAAGGGATCAAACAAATCTATTGGTCTCATTTGTATCTATATAAACTAGTGATTTTAATCATTCATTATAGAAATATAACAAGTGAAACATATTAAATAAACCAAAAGGGATCATATGATTGAGTTGAATCTCATTCATTTTCATACAAACTTGTGATTTCAATCCACCAAATCATTCAATATGAATGTAACAACAAGTTAACCACATTCAATTAAATATGTGTGATCAAATTAATCAATCAAATTCTCCCTCGTATTGATACAAACTTGTGTTTTCAATCTCTTAGATCCTTCGTTAGAGATGTAACTACAAGTTCAACTCATTAGATTAGTTGCAAGTGATCAAACGAATGCATTGGTCTCATTTGTATATACATGAACTAGTGATTTTAATCGTTCAAATCATTAATTATAGACATTATAACAAGTGAAAAATATTAAATAAACCAAAAGGGTTCATATGAATGAGTTGAATCTCATTCATTTTCGTACAAACTTGTGATTTCAATCCACCAAATCATTCAATATAAACGTAAGAACAACTTAACCGCATTCAATTAAATATGTGTGATCAAATGAATCAGTTAAATCTCCCTCGTATTGATACGATCTTTTGATTTCAGTCTCTTAGATCCTTCGTTAGAAATGTAACTACAAGTTCAACTCATTGTATTAGTTGCAAGGGATCAAGCAAATGCATTGGTTTCATTTGTATCTACATAAACTAGTGATTTTAATCATTTAAAATCATTCATTATAGACATTATAACAAGTCAAACTTATTAGATTAACAATAAGGGATCGTATGAATAAGTTGAATCTCATTCATTTTTAACTTGTAATTTCAATCCACTAAATCATTGAATGTGAATATAAAAACAAGTTAACCACATTCAATTAAATATGTGTGATGATATGAATAAAAAAAAGTCCCACGCGTATTGATACCAACTGGCAATTTCAATCTCTTAGATCATTCGTTAGGGATGTAACTACAAGTTCAACTCATTGGATTAGATATAACAGATCAAAAAAATGCACTGGTCCCATTTCTACCCATATAAACTATAGATTTTGATCATTTAAATCATTCGTTATAGACATTATAACAAGTGAAACAAATTAGATTAGCTAAAAGGGATCATATGAATGAGATGAATCACATTCATTTTCATACAAACTTGTGATTTCAATCATTTAAATCATTCATTATAGATGCAATAACAAGTGAGACACATTAGATTAAATATAAGTGAGCAATGAATCACTTGAATCTCATTCATTTTCTTTCAAACTTGTGATTTCAATCTACTAAATCATTGAATGTAAATTACAAGTTGAGCGCATTCAATTAAATATGTGTAATACAATGAATCAATTAAATCCCTCTCGTATTGATATGAACTTGTAATTTCAATATCTTAGATCATTCGTTAGGGATGTAACTATAAGTTCAACTCATTGGATTAGATATAACGGATCAAACAAATGTGTTGGTCCCATTTCTACCCATATAAACTAGAGATTTTGATCATTTAAATCATTCGTTATAGACATTATAACAAGTGTAACATATTAGACTAACTAAAAGACATCATATGAATGAAATGAATCACATTCATTTTCATACAAACTTGTGATTTGAATCCACTAAATCATTGAATGTGAATATAACAACTGGTTAACCACATTCAATTAAATATGTGTGATCAAATGAATCAATTAAATCTAACAAGTGAAACATATTAGATTAACTAAAAGGGATCATATTAATGAGTTGAATCACATTCATTTTCATACAAACTTGTGATTTCAATCATTTAAATCATTCATTATAGATGTAATAACAAGTGAGACACATTAGATTAAGTATAAGTGAGCAATGAATCACTTGAATCTCATTCATTTTCTTTTAAACTTGTTATTTCAATCCACTAAATCATTCAATATAGACGTAACAACAAGTTAAGCACATTCAATTAGATATGTGTAATCAAGAGAATCTCCTAAATCCCACTCGTATTGATACAAAATTGTGATTTCAATCCCTTAAATCATTTACTATAGATGTAATAGGAAGTTAAACTCATTGGATTAGATACAAGGGATCAAACAAATGCATTGGTCTCATTTGTATCCGTATAAACTAGTGATTTTAATCATTTAAATCATTCATTATAAACATTATAACAAGTGAAACATATTCGATAAACTAAAAGGGATCATCTGAATGACTTGAATCTCATTCATTTTCATACAAACTTGTGATTTCAATCCACCAAATCATTCAATATGAATGTCACAACAAGTTAACCACATTCAATTAAATATGTGTGATCTAATGAATCAATTAAATCTCCCTCGTATTGATACAAACTTGTGATTTCAATCTCTTAGATCCTTCGTTAGAGATGTAACTACAAGTTCAACTCATTGGATTAGTTGCAAGGGATCATACGAATGCATTGGTCCCATTTGTATCTATATAAACTAGTGATTTTAATCGTTTAAAATCATTCATTATCGACATTATAACAAGTTAAACTTATTAGATTAACAATAAGGGATCATATGAATAAGTTGAATCTCATTCATTTTCATAAAAACTTGTGATGTCAATCGACTAAATCATTGAATGTGAATATGACAACAAGTTAACCACATTCAATTAAATATGTATGATGAAATGAATCAATTAAATCACACACGTATTGATACGAACTTGTAATTTCAAACTCTTAGATCATGGATTAGATATAACGGATCAAACAAATGTGTTGGTCCCATTTCTACCCATATAAACTAGACATTTTGATCATTCAAATCGTTCGTTATAGACATTATAACAAGTAAAACATATTAGATTAGCTAAAAGGGATCATATGAATGAGAATAATCACATTCATTTTCATACAAACTAGTTATTTTAATCATTCATGGTAGATGTAATAACAAGTATGACACATTAGATTAAATATAAGTGAGCAATGAATCACTTGAATCCCACTCGTATTGATAGGAATTTATGATTTCAATCCCTTAAATCAATCACTATGGATGTAATAAGAAGTTAAACTCATTGGATTAGATACAAGGGATCAAACAAATGCATCGGTCTCATTTGTATCCATATAAACTAGTGATTTTAAAAATCTAAATCGTTCATTACAGACATTATAACAAGTGAATATTAGATTAACTATAAAGGAACATATGAATGAGTTGAATCTCATTTATTTTCATACAAACTTGTGATTTAAATTCACTAAATCATTGAATGTGAATATAACAACAAGTTAACCACATTCAATTAAATATGTGTTATCAAATGAATCAATTAAATCACTCTCGTATTGATACAAATGTGTAATTTCAATCTCTTAGATCATTCATTAGAGATGTAACTACAAGTTCCACACATTGGATTAGATATAACGGATTAAACAAATGCATTGGACCCATTTCTACCCATATAAACTAGAGATTTTGATCATTTAAATCATTCGTTATAGACATTATAACAAGTGAAACATATTAGATAAACTAAAAGGAATTATATGAATGAGATGAATCACATTCATTTTCATACAAACTTATCATTTCAATCATTTAAATTATTCATTATAGATGTAATAACAATTGAGACACATTAGATTAAATATAAGTGAGCAATGAATCACTTGAATCTCTTTCATTCTCTTTTAAACTTGTTATTTCAATCCACTAAATCATTCAATATAGATATAACAACAAGTTAAGCACATTCAATTGGATATGTGTGATCAAGAGAATCACTTAAATCCTACTCGTATTGATAGGAACTTGTGATTTCAATCCCTTAAATCATTCACTATATACGTAATAAGAAGTTAAACTCATTGGATTAGATACAAGGGATCAATCAAATCCATTGGTCTCATTTGCATCCATATAAACTAGTGATTTTAATCATATAAATCATTCATTATAGACATTATAACAAGTGAATACTAGTTTATGTAGATACAAATGAGATTGAAATTGCAAGTTCGTATCAATACGAGAGGGATTTAATTGATTAATTTGATCACAGATATTTAATTGAATGTGGTTAACTTGTTGTTATATTCACATTCAGTAATTTAGTGGATTGAAATCACGTTGTATGGAAATGAATGTGATTCATCTCATTCATATGATCCCTTTTAGTTAATCTAATATGTTTCACTTGTTATAATGTCTATAACGAATGATTTAAATTATCAAAATCTCTAGTATATATGGGTAGAAATGGGACCAACGCGTTTGTTTCATCCGTTATATCTAATCCAATTAGTTGAACTTGTAGTTACAACTCTAACGAATGATCTAAGAGGTTGAAATTACAAGTTCGTATCAATACGAGAGGGATTTAATTGATTCATTTCATCACACATATTTAATTGAACGTGGTCAACTTGTTGTTATATTCACATTCAATGAGTTAGTGGATTGAAATCACAAGTTTGTATGAAAATGAATGAGATTGAACTTATTCATATGATCCCTTATTGTTAATTTAATATGTTTAACTTGTTATAATGTCCATAATGAATGATTTTCAATGATTAAAATGACTAGTTTGTGTAGATACAAATGAGACCAATGCATTCATTTGATCCCTTGTAACTAATCCAATAAGTTGAACTTGTAGTTCATCTCTAACGAACGATCTAAGAGATTGAAATCACAAGTTCGTATCAATACGAGAGAGATTTAACTGATTCATTTGATCACACATAATTTTATTGAATGTGGTTAACTTGTTGTTACATTCATATTGAATGATTTGGTGGATTGAAATCACAAGTTTGTATGAAAATGAATGAGATTCAACTCATTCATATGATCCATTTTGGTTTATCTAATATGTTTCACTTGTTATAATGTCTATAATCAATGATTAAAATCACTATTTTATATGGATACAAATGAGACCAATGCATTTTTTTGATCCCTTGTATCTAATTCAATGAGTTTAACATCTTATTACATTTATACTGAATGTTTTAAGGGATTGAAATCACAACTTCCTATCAAAACGAGTGGGATTTAAGTGATTCTTTTGATCACACATATCTAATTGAATGTGCTTAACTTGTTGTTACATCTATATTGAATGATTTAGTAGATTAAAATCACAAGTTTGAAAGAAAATGAATGAGATTCAGGTGATTCGTTGCTCACTAATATTACCTTTATAATGAATGATTTAAATGATTGAAATCACAAGTTTGTATGAAAATGAAGGTGATTCATCTCATTCATATGACCCTTTTAGTTAATCTTATATGTTTTACTTGATAAATTTGATTAATTCATTTGATCACACACATTTAATTGAATGTGGTCAACTTGTTGTTATATTCACATTCAATGATTTAGTGGATTGAAATCACAAGTTTGTATGAAAATAAATGTGATTCATCTCATTCAAATGATCTCTTTTAGTTAAACTATTATGTTTCACTTGTTCTAATGTCTATAATGAAGGATTTAAATGATCAACATCTCTAGTTTATCTGAGTAGAAATAGGACCAATGCATTTGTTTGATCCCTTATATCTAATTTAATGAGTTGAACTTGTAGTTACATCACTAACGAATGATCTAAGAGATTGAAATTACAAGTTCGTATCAATACGAAAGGGATTTACTTGATTCATTTGATCACACATATTTAATTGAGTGTGGTTAACTAATATGTTTACCTTGTTATAATATGTTTAACTTGTTATAATCTTTGTAATGAATGATTTAAACGATTAAAATCCCTAGTTTATGTAGATACAAATGAGACCAATGCATTTGTTTTGATCCCTTATATCTAATCCAATGAGTTGAACTTGTAGTTACATTACTAACGATTGATCTAAGAGACTGAAATTACAAGTTCGTATCAATACGAGAGGGATTTAATTGATTCATTTGGTCACACATATTTAATTGAGTGTGGTTAACTTGTTGTTATATTCACATTCAATGATTTAGTGGATTGAAATCACAAGTTTCTATGAAAATGAATGAGATTCAACCTATTCATATGATCCTTTATTGTTAATCTAATATGTTTAACATGTTATAATCATTATAATGAATGATTTAAATGATTAAAATCACTAGTTTATGTAGCTACAAATGAGACCAATGCATTCGTTTGATCCCTTGCAACTAATCCAATGAGTTGAATTTGTAGTTATATTTCTAACGAACGATCTAAGAGATTCTAATCACAAGTTCGTATTAATATGAGAGAGATTTAATTGATTCAATTGATCACACAAATTTATTGAATGTGGTTAACTTGTTGTTACATTCACATTAAATGATTTGATTGATCGAAATCACAAGTTTGCATGAAAATTAATGGGATTCAACTCATTCATATGATCCCTTTTGGTTTATCTAATATGTTTCACTTGTTATAATGTTTATAATGAATTATTTAAATGATTAAAATCACTAGTTTATATGGATACAGAAGAGACCAATGCATTTGTTTGATTCCTTGTATCTAATCATATGTGTTGAACTTCTTATTACATCTATAGTGAATGATTTAAGGGATTGAAATCACAAGTTCCTATCAATACAAGTGGGATTTAAGTGATTCTCTTAATCACACATATCTATTTCAATGTGCTTAACTTGTTGTTACATCTATGTTGAATGATTTAGTGGATTGAAACCACAAGTTTTAAACTTGTGATTTCAATCGACCAAATCATTCAATATGATTGTAACAACAAGTTAACCACATTCAATAAAATATGTGTGACCACAAGTTAACCAAATCCCTCTCGTATTGATACGAAGTTGTAATTTCAATCTCTTAGATCATTCGTTAGGGATGTAACTACAAGTTCAACTCATTGGTCCCATTTCTTCCCATATAAACAAGAGATTTTGATCATTTAAATCATTCGTTATAGACATTATAACAAGTGTAACATATTAGACTAACTAAAAGACATCATATGAATGAAATGAATCACATTCATTTTCATACAAACTTGTGATTTGAATCATTTAAATAATTCATTATAGATGTAACAACAAGTGAGACACATTAGATTAAATATAAGTGAGCAATGAATCACTTGAATCTCATTCATTTTCTTTTAAACTTGCGATTTCAATCCACTAATTCATTTTATATGGATGTAACAACAAGTTAAGGACGTTCAATTAAATATGTGTGATCAAGAGAATCACCTAAATCCCACATGCATTGATAGGAACTTGTGATTTCAATCCCTTAAATCATTCACTAGAATCACTACGGATGTAATAAGAAGTTAAACTCATTTGATTAGATACAAGGGATCAAACAAATGCATTTGTCTCATTTGTATCCATATAAACTGGTGATTTCAATCATTTAAATAATTTATTATAGACATTATAACAAGTGAATATTAGATTAACTATTGGGAATCATATGAATGAGTTGAATCTCATTTATTTTCATACAAACTTGTTTGTTGTTATATCTATAATGAATGATTTGGTGGATTGAAATCACAAGTTTAAAAGAAAATGAATGTGCTTAACTTGTTATTACATGTATAATGAATGATTTAAATGATTGAAATCACAAGTTTGTATGAAAATGAACGTGATTCATTTCATTCATACGATCCCTTTTAGTTAATCTAATATGTTTCACTTGTTGTAATGTCTATAACGAATGATTTAAATGATCAAAACGTCTAATTTATATGGTTTGAAATGGGACCAATGCATTTGTTTGATCCCTTATATCTAATCCAATGAGGTGAACTTGTAGTTACATCTCTTAATCAATTGATTCATTTGATCACACATATTTAATTGAATGTGGTTAACGTGTTGTGATATTCACATTCAATGATTTAGTGGATTGAAATCACAAGTTTGTATGAGAATGAATGAGATTCAACTTATTCATATGATCCCTTATTGTTAATATAATATGTTTAACTTGTTATTATGTATATAATAAATGATTTAAACAATTAAAATCACTGGTTTGTTTTGATACAAATGAGACTAATGCAATCGTTTGATCCCTTGTACCTAATCCAATGAGTTGAACATGTAGTTACTTCTCTAACGAATGGTCTAATAGATTAAAATCACAAGTTCGTATCTATACGAGAGAGATTCAATTGATTCATTCGATCACACGTATTTTATTAAAATGTGGTTAGCTTGTTGTTACATTCACATTGAATGATTTGGTGGATTGAAATCACAAGTTTGTACGAAAATCAATGAGATTCAACTCATTCGTATGATCCCTTTTGGTTAATGTAATATGTTTCACTAGTTATATTGTATATTATGACATATTTAAATGATTAAAATCACTAGTTTATATGCACTCAAATGGGGCCAATGCATTTGCTTCGTCCCTTTTATCTAATCCAATGAGTTTAACTTCTTGTTACATCTATAGTCAACGATTTAAGGGATTGAAATCACAAGTTCTTATCAAAACGAGTGGGATTTAAGTGATTCTCTTAATCACGCATATCCAATTGAACATGCTTAACATGTTATTACATCTATAATGAATGATTTAAATGATTGAAATAACAAGTTTGTATAAAAATGAATGTAATTCATCTCATTCATACGATCCCTTTTAGTTAATCTAATATGTTTCACTTGTTGTAATGTCAATAACAAATGATTTAAATGATCAAAACCTCTAATTTATTTGGGTATTCAACTTATTCATATGAACCCTTAATGTTAATCTAATATGTTTAATTTGTTTTACTGTATATAATAAATGATTTACACGATTAAAATCACAAGTTTGTGTAGATACAAATGAGACCAATGCATTCGTTTGATCCCTTGTACCTAATCCAATGAGTGGAACATGTAGTTACTTCCTTAACGAACGGTCCAAGAGATTGAAATCACAAGTTCGTATCAATTCGAGAGAGATTTAATTGATTCATTCGATCACACATATTTCATTGAATGTGGTTAACTTGTTGTTACATTCACATTGAATGATTTAGTGGATTGAAATCACAAGTTTGTATGAAAATCAATGAGATTCAACTCATTCGTATGATCTCTTTTGGTTAATGTAGTATGTTTCACTAGTTATTATGTATGTTATGACATATTTAAATGATTAAAATCACTAGTTTATATGCATTCAAATGGGGTCACAGACTTTGTTTCGTCCCTTGTATCTAATCCAATGAGTTTAACTTCTTGTTACATCTATAGTCAACGATTTATGGGATTGAAATCACAAGTTCTTATCAAAACGAGTGGGATTTAATTGATTCTCTTAATCACGCATATCAAATTGAATGTGCTTAACTTGTTGTTAAATCTATATTGAATGATTTGGTGGCTTGAAATCACAAGTTTAAAAGAAAATGAATGAGATTCAAGTGATTCGTTGCTCACTTATATTTAATCGAATGTGTCTCACTTCTTGTTACATCTATAATGAATGATTTAAATGATTGAAATCACAATTTTGTTTGAAAATGAATGTGATTCATCTCATTCATACGATGACTTTTAGTTAATCTAATGTGTTTCACTTATTGTAATTTCTACAACGAATGATTTAAATGATCAAAACCTCTAATTTATATGGGTATAAATGGGACCAACGCGTTTGTTTGATCCCACATATCTAATCCAATGAGTTGAACTTGTAGTTACATCTCTAACGAATGATCTAAACAATGAAATCAGAAGTTGGTATCCATACGAGTGGGATTCAATTGATTCATTTGATCACACATATTTAATTGAATGTGGTTAACATGTTGTTATTTTCACATTCAATGATTTAGTGGATTGAAATCACAAGTTTGTATCAAAATGAATGAGATTCAACTTATTCATATGATCCCTTATTGTTAATCTAATATGTTTACCTTGTTATAATGTATATAATAAATGATTTACACGATTAAAATCACTTGTTTGTGTATATACAAATGAGACCAATGCATTCGTTTGATCCCTTGTACCTAATCCAATGAGTTGAACATGTAGTTACTTCTCTAATGTTTGTATGAAAATGAATGAGATTCAACTCATTCATATGATCCCTTTTGGTTTATCTAATATGTTTCACTTGTTATAATGTCTATAATGAATGATTTAAATGATTAAAATCACTATTTTATATGGATACATATGAGACCAGTGCATTTGCTTGATCCCTTGTATCTAATCCAATGAGTTTAACTTCTTATTACTTCTATAGTAAATGATTTAAGGGATTGAAATCACAAGTTCCTATCAACACGAGTGGGATTTAAGTGATTCTCTTGATCACACATATCTAATTAAATGTGTTTAACTTGTTGTTACATCCATATTGAATGATTTAGTGGATTGAAATAACAAGTTTAAAAGAAAATGAATGAGATTCAAGTGATTCATTGCTCACTTAAATTTAATCTAATGTGTCTCACTTGTTATTACATCTATAATGAATGATTTAAATGATTGAAAAAACAAGTTTGTATGAAAATGAATGCGATTCATCACATTCATATGATCCATTTTAGTTAATCTAATATGTTTCACTTGTTATAATGTCTATAACGAATGATTTAAATGATCAAAATCTCTAGTTTATATGGGTATAAATGAGACCAACGCATTTGTTTGATCCGTTATATCTAATCCAATGAGTTGAACTTGTAGTTACATCCCTAACGAATGATCTAAGAGATTGAAATTACAAGTTTGTATCAATACGAGTGGGATTTAATTCATTCATTTCATCACACATATTTAATTGAATGTGGTTAACTTGTTGTTACATTTCACATTCAATGATTTAATTGTTTGAAATCACAAGTTTTTATGAAAATGAATGAGATTCAACTTATTCATATGATCCCTTATTGTTAATCTAATATGTTTAACTTGTTATTATGTATATAATAAATGATTTAAACGATTAAAATCACTAGTTTGTGTAGATACAAATGAGACCAATGCAGTCGTTGGATCCCTTGTACCTAATCCAATGAGTTGAACATGTAGTTACTTCTCTAACGAACGGTCTAACAGATTGAAATCACAAGTTCGTATCAATACGAGAGAGATTCAATTGATTCATTCGATCACACATATTTTATTGAATGTAGTTAACTTGTAGTTACATTCACATTGAATGATTTATTGGATTGAAATCACAAGTTTGTATGAAAATCAACGAGATTCAACTCATTCATACGATCCCTTTTGGTTAATGTAATATGTTTCACTAGTTATAATGTATATTATGACATATTTAATTGATTAAAATCATTCGTTTATATGCATTCAAATGGAACCAATGCATTTGTTTCGTCCCTTGTATCTAATCCAATGAGTTTAACTTCTTGTTATATCTATAGTCAACGCATATTTAATTGAATGTGCTTAACTTGTTGTCACATCTATATTGAATGATTTGGTGGATTGAAATCACAAGTTTAAAAGAAAATGAATGAGATTCAAGTGATTTGCTGCTCACTTCTATTTAATCTAATGTGTCTCACCTGTTTTTACATGTATAATGAATGATTTAAATGATTGAAATCACAAGTTTGTATGAAAATGAATGTGATTCATTTCTTTCATACGATCCATTTTAGTTAATCTAATATTTTTCACTTGTTGAAATGTCTATAACGAATGATTTAAATAATCAAAACGTCTAATTTATATGGTTTGAAAGGGGACCAACGCATTTATTTGATCCCTTATATCTAATCCAATGAGTTGAACTTGTAGTTACATCTCTAATGAATGATCTAAAGATTGAAATCACAACTTCGTATCAATACGAGAGGGATTCAATTGATTCATTTGATCACACATATTTAATTAAATGTGGTTAACGTGTTGTGATATTCACATTCAATGATTTAGTGGATTGAAATCACAAGTTTGTATGAAAATGAATGAGATTCAACTTATTCATATGATCTCTTATTGTTAATCTAATATGTTTACATTGTTATTATGTATATAATAAATGATTTAAACGATTAAAATCACTAGTTTGTGTAGATACAAATGAGTCCAATGCATTCGTTTGATCCCTTGTACCTAATCCAATGAGTTGAACATGTAGTTACTTCTCTAACGAACGGTCTAAGAGATTGAAATCACAAGTTCGTATCAATACGAGAGAGATTCAATTGATTCATTCGATCACACATATTTTATTGAATGTGGTTAACTTGTTGTTACATTCACATTGAATGATTTGGTGGATTGAAATCACAAGTTTTTATGAAAATCAATGAGATTCAACTCATTCATACGACCCCTTTTGGTTAATGTAATATGTTTCACTAGTTATAATGTATATTATGACATATTTAAATGATTAAAATCACTGGTTTATATGCATTCAAATAGGACCAATGCAATTGTTTCGTCCCTTGTATCTAATCCAATGATTAACTTCTTGTTACGTCTATAGTCAACGATTTAAGGGATTGAAATCACAACTTCTTATCAAAACGAGTGGGATTTAGGTGATTCTCTTAATCACGCATATCTAATTGAATGTGCTTAACTTGTTGTCACATCCATATTGAATGATTTGGTGGATTGAAATCACAAGTTTAAAAGAAAATGAATGAGATTCAAGTGATTCGCTGCTCACTTATATTTAACCAAATGTGTCTCACTTGTTATTACATGTATAATGAATGATTTATATGACTGAAATCACAAGTTTGTATGAAAAGGAATGTGATTCATTTTATTCATATGATCCCTTTTCGTTAATCTAATATGTTTCACTTGTTGTAATGTCTATAACGAATGATTTAAATGATCAAAACGTCTAATTTATATGGTTTGAAATGAGACCAACGCATTTGTTTGATCCCTTATATCTAATCCAATGAGTTGAACTTGTAGTTACATCTCTAATGAATGATCTAAAGTTTGAAATCACAACTTCGTATCAATACGAGAGTGATTCAATTGATTCATTTGATCACACAAATTTAATTGAATGTGGTTAACGTGTTGTGATATTCACATCCAATGATTTAGTGGATTGAAATCACAAGTTTGTATGAAAATGAATGAGATTCAACTTATTCATATGATCCCTTATTGTTAATCTAATATGTTTAACTTGTTATTATGTATATAATAAATGATTTAAACGATTAAAATCACTAGTTTGTGTAGATACAAATGAGACCAATGCATTTGTTTGATCCCTTGTACCTAATCCAATGAGTTGAACATGTAGTTACTTCTCTAACGAACGGTTTAAGAGATTGAAATCACAAGTTCGTATCAATCCGAGAGAGATTCAATTGATTCATTCGATCACACATATTTTATTTAATGTGGTTAACTTGTTGTTACATTCACATTGAATGATTTGGTGGATTGAAATCACAAGTTTGTATGAAAATCAATGAGATTCAACTCATTCGTACGATCTCTTTTGGTTAATGTAATATGTTTCACTAGTTATAGTGTACATTATGACATATTTAAATGATTAAAATCACTAGTTCATATGCATTCAAATGGGACCAATGCATTTGTTTCGTCCCTTGTATCTAATCCAATGAGTTTAACTTCTTGTTACATCAATAATCAACGATTAAAGGGATTGAAATATCAAGTTCTCATCAAAACGAGTGGGATTTAAGTGATTCTCTTAATCACGCATATCTAATTGAATGTGCCTAACTTGTTGTCACATCTATATTGAATGATTTGGTGGATTGAAATCACAAGTTTAAAAGAAAATGAATGAGTTTCAAGTGATTCGTTGCTCACTTATATTTAATCTAATGTGTCTCACTTGTTATTACATCTATAATGAACAATTTAAATGATTGAAATCACAAGTTTGTATGAAAATGAATGTGATTCATCTCATTCATACGATCCCTTTTAGTTAATCTAATATGTTTCACTTGTTGTAATGTCTATAACGAATGATTTAAAAGATCGAAAGCTCTAATTTATATGGGTTGAAATGGGACCAACGCATTTCTTTGATCCCTTATATCTAATTGAATGAGTTGAACTTGTAGTTACATCTCTTAACGAATGATCTAAAGATTGACATCACAAGTTCGTTTCAATACGAGACGGATTCAATTGATTCATTTGATCACACATATTTAATTGAATGTGGTTAACGTGTTGTGATATTCACATTCAATGATTTAGTGGATTGAAATCACAAGTTTGTATGAAAATGAATGAGATTCAACTTATTCATATGATCCTTTATTGTTAACATAATATGTTTAACTTGTTATAATGTATATAATAAAAGATTTAAACGATTAAAATCACTAGTTTGTGTAGATACAAATGAGACCAATGCATTTGTTTGATCCCTTGTACCTAATCCAATGAGTTGAACATGTAGTTACTTCTCTAACGAACGGTCTAAGAGATTGAAATCACAAGTTCGTATCAATACGAGAGAGATTCGATTGATTCATTCGTTCACACATATTTTATTGAATGTGGTTAACTTGTTGTTACATTCACATTGAATGAATTGGTGGATTGAAATCACAAGTTTGTATGAAAATGAACGAGATTCAACTCATTCGTACGATCCCTTTTGGTTAATGTAATATGTTTCTCAAGTTATAATGTATATTATGACATATTTAAATGATTAAAATCACTAGTTTATATGCATTCAAATGGGACCAATGCATTTGTTTCATCCCTTGTACCTAATCCAATGAGTTTAACTTCTTGTTATATCTATAGTCAACGATTTAAGGGATTGAAATCACAAGTTCTTATCAAAACGAGTGGGATTTAAGTGATTCTCTTAATCACGCATATCTAATTGAATGTGCTTAACTTGTTGTCACATCTATATTTAATGATTTGGTGGATTGAAATCACAAGTTTAAAAGAAAATGAATGAGATTCAAGTGATTCGTTGCTCACTTATATTTAATCTAATGTGTCTCACTTGTTATTACATCTATAATGAATGATTTAAATGATTGAATTCACAAGTTTGTATGAAAATGAATGTGATTCATCTCATTCATACGATCCCTTTTTGTTAATCTAATACGTTTCACTTGTTGTAATGTCTATAACGAATGATTTAAATGATCAAAACCTCTAATTTATATGGGTTGAAATAGGACCAACGCATTTGTTTGATTCATTATATCTAATCCAATGAGTTGAACTTGTAGTTACATCTCTAACGAATGATCTAAAGATTGAAATCACAAGTTCGTATCAAAACGAGAGAGATTCAATTGATTCATTTGATCACACGTATTTAATTGAATGTGGTTAACATGTGGTGATATTCACATTCAATGATTTAGTTGATTGAAATCACAAGTTTGTATGAAAATTAATGAGATTAAACTTATTCATATGATCCCTTATTATTAATCTAATATGTTTAACTTGTTATAATGCATATAATAAATGATTTAAACGATTAAAATCACTAGTTTGTGTAGATACAAATGAGACCAATGCATTCATTTGATCCCTTGTACCTAATCCAATGAGTTGAACATGTAGTTACATCTCTAAGAAACGGTCTAAGAGATTGAAATCACAAGTTCATATCAATACAAGAGAGATTCAATTGATTCATTCGATCACACATATTTTATTGATAAGGTTAACTTGTTGTTACATTCACATTGAATGATTTGGTGGATTGAAATCACAAGTTTGTATGAAAATCAATGAGATTCAATTCATTCGTACGATCCCTTTTGGTTAATGTAATATGTTTCACTAGTTATAATGTATATTATGACATATTTAAATGATTAAAATCACTAGTTTATATGCATTCAAATGGGACCAATGCATTTGTTTCGTCCCTTGTATCTAATCCAATGAGTTTAACTTCTTGTTACATCTATAGTCAATGATTTAAGGGATTGAAATCACAACTTCTTATCAAAATGAGTGGGATTTAAGTGATTCTCTTAATCACGCATATTTAATTGAATGTGCTTAACTTGTTGTCACATCTATATTGAATGATTTGGTGGATTGAAATCACAAGTTTAAAAGAAAATGAATGAGATTCAAGTGATTCGCTGCTCACTTATATTTAATCTAATGTGTCTCACTTGTTATTACATGTATAATGAATGATTTAAATGATTGAAATCACAAGTTTGTATGAAAATGAACGTGATTCATTTCATTCATACGATCCCTTTTAGTTAATCTAATATGTTTCACTTGTTGTAATGTCTATAACGAATGATTTAAATGATCAAAACGTCTAATTTATATGGTTTGAAATGGGACCAATGCATTTGTT
>JAANDH010000310.1:216716-254971 GCA_011799765.1 Nymphaea thermarum | reverse complement strand
TTGTATCAAAATGAATGAGATTCAACTTATTCATATGATCCCTTATTGTTAATCTAATATGTTTACCTTGTTATAATGTATATAATAAATGATTTACACGATTAAAATCACTTGTTTGTGTATATACAAATGAGACCAATGCATTCGTTTGATCCCTTGTACCTAATCCAATGAGTTGAACATGTAGTTACTTCTCTAACGAATGGTCTAAGAGATTAAAATCACAAGTTCGTTTCAATTCGAGAGATATTTAATTGATTCATTCGATCACACATATTTCATTGAATGTGGTTAACTTGTTGTTACATTCACATTGAATGATTTAATGGAGTGAAATCACAAGTTTGTATGAAAATCAATGAGATTCAACTCATTTGTATGATCCCTTTTGGTTAATGTTGTATGTTTCACTAGTAATAATGTATATTATGACATATTTAAATGATTAAAATCACTAGTTTATATGCATTCAAATGGGGTCAATGCATTTGTTTCGTCCCTTGTATCTAATCCAATGAGTTTAACTTCTTGTTACATCTATAGTCAACGATTTAAGGGATTGAAATCACAAGTTCTAATCAAAACGAGTGGGATTTAAGTGATTCTCTTAATCACGCATATCTAATTGAATGTGCTAAAGTTGTTGTTACATCTATATTGAATGATTTGGTGGATTGAAATCACAAGTTTAAAAGAAAGTGAATGAGATTCAAGTGATTCGTTGCTCACTTGTATTTAATCCAATGTGTCTCACTTGTTATTACATCTATCTTGAATGAGTTAAATGATTCAAATCACAAGTTTGCATGAAAATGAATGTGATTCATCTCATTCATACGATCCCTTTTAGTTAATCTAATATGTTTCACTTGTTGTAATGTCTATAACGAATGATTCAAATGATCAAAACCTCTAATTTATATGGGTATAAATGGGACCAACGCATTTGTTTGATCCCTTATATCTAATCCAATGAGTTAAACTTGTAGTTACATCTCTAACGAATGATCTAAAGATTGAAATCAGAAGTTCATATCAATACGAGAGGGATTCATTTGATACATTTGATCACACATATTTAATTGAATGTGGTTAACGTGTTGTTATATTCACATTCAATGATTTAGTGGATTGAAATCATAAGTTTTTATGAAAATAAATGAGATTCAACTTATTCGTAAGATCCCTTTTTGTTAATATAATATGTTTAACTTGTTATAATGTATATAATAAATGATTTTAAACGATTAAAATCACTAGTTTGTGCAGATACAAATAAGACCAATGCATTCGTTTGATCCCTTGTACCTAATCCAATTAGTTGAACATGTAGTTACTTCTCTAACGAACGGTCTAAGAGAATGAAACCACAAGTTTGTATCAATACGAGAGAGATTTAATTGATTCATTCGATCACACATATTTTATTGAATGTTGTTAACTTGTTGGTACATTCACATTGAATGATTTAGTGGATTGAATTCACAAGTTTGTATGAAAATCAATGATATTCAACTCATTCGTATGATTCCTTTTGGTTAATGTAATATGTTTCACTAGTTATAATGTATATTATGACATTTAAATGATTAAAATCGCTAGTTTATATGCATTCAAATGGAGTCAATGCATTTGTTTCGTCTCTTGTATCTAATCCAATCAGTTTAACTTCTTGTTTCATCTATAGTCAACGATTTAAGTGATTGAAATCACAAGTTCTTATCAAAACGAGTGAGATTTAAGTGATTCTCTTAATCACGCATATCTAATTGAATGTGCTTAACTTGTTGTTACATCTATATTGAATGATTTGGTGGATTGAAATCATAAGTTTAAAAGAAAATGAATGTGATTCAAGTGATTCGTTGCTCACTTGTATTTAATCCAATGTGTCTCACTTGTTATTACATGTATAATGAATGATTTAAATGATTGAAATCACAAGTTTGTGTGAAAATGAATGTGATTCATCTCATTCATACGATCCGTTTTAGTTAATCTAATATGTTTCACTTGTTGTAATGTCTATAACGAATGATTTAAATGATCAAAACCCCCAATTTATATTGGTATAAATGGGACCAACGCATTTGTTTGATCCCTTATTTCTAATCCAATGAGTTGAACTTGTAGTTACATCTCTAACGAATGATCTAAAGATTGAAATCACAAGTTCGTATCAATACGAGAGAGATTCAATTGATTCATTTGATCACACATATTTAATTGAATGTGGTTAACGTGTTGTTATATTCACATTCAATGATTTAGTGGATTGAAATCACAAGTTTGTATGAAAATGAATGAGATTCAACTTATTCGTAAGATCCCTTATTGTTAATCTAATATGTTTAACTTGTTAAAATGTATAAAATAAATGATTTTAAACGATTAAAATCACTAGTTTGTGTAGATACAAATGAGACCAATGCATTCGTTTGATTTTCTGAGGTGGTCGTTTGGGATGAGGAGATCTTGTCCCTCCAGTCATCTGATAATATTTTTGCAGATCAGTCTTCTCGTCTCCTTTGTCTACAAAGTCTTGCTCAGGAGTGGCGGATTAGGGAATCCATCCACTGGATATTGCGTTGTAGGTTGGGTTGGCTTTTACATGGTGACCAGAATTCTCGTTTCTTCTACTTGGCCGCCTCTCAGAGACGTCGTCAGGCGTTGCTCCAGTCCATGGTTATTGGGCACAGAGAATTTCTTGGTGATGACATCCTCCCGGCTTTGACCGCTCATTTCCGTGATTTCTACTCTAAACCTCTTCGCTTTCGTGCTCCACTGCCAGACATTCACCTCTCATCCCTCTCTATCTCTTGCGCAATCACTCTTGAGCAGCCATTCTTGCACCAAGAAATCAAGAATGTTGTGCTCTCGGCTCGGGTAAGGTGTCTGGCATTGATGGTTTTCCTGTTGAGTTTTTTTGCACCTTTTGAGAGGCTTGTAGCGTTGATGTGTTCGAGTTTTGTGACGAGTTTGCCTTCAACTCTGTCTTTCTTAAAGAGTTTAATCAATCCACCTGCGTCTTGGTGCCTAAGCGTCCTAACCCTATGGACGTCAGCCACTTTCGCCTGATCTCCATCTTAGGCACTCCCTATAAGATTGTCGCTAAGTTGCTTTCCTTGTGACTTGCACCTCTTATGTCATCTATCATCAACCCCTTTCAGGTTGCGTTCATCAAGGGTCGGCGTTTGCGTGACGTTGTTGTCCTTACCAATGAGGTTGTTCATTCCCTCTATTGTAAGTGTCTTCCCTCATTCATCCTTAAGTTGGACATTTCCAAGGCCTTTGATTCAGTTAGTTGGGAGTTCTTATCTGACCTCCTCACCCGCCTTGCTTTTGGTCTGTTGTTTCGTCAGTAGATCTTCTTGCTCGTCACTGGGGCCCAGCTTGCAGTTTCCCTCAATGGGTTGTGTGGCAAATTTTTTTGTCTCGGTCGCGGCCTCTGACAGGGTTGTCCGCTATCACCTTTGCTTTTCAACTTAGTTGTCGAGTGCTTTTCTATCTTATTTCGTCACGCAGTTGTCGTTGGCTTCATCACTCCACATTCACTACCCCACTTGCAGGCCTTCTCCACCCTCCATTATGCTGGTGATTTTCTCTTGTTTGGCACTGCTTCTCGCCAACATATTGTGAAAACTTGGCTCATCCTTCGAGTTTTTGAGCTCGTCTCTGGTCTTTCTATTAATTCTTCAAAGTATCACATTTCTTTCATTCACGTGGATCCGGCCACGGTGCTTCTTGTGGAAGCTTGTTTTGGGTGTAAGGCTATGGCTTGCCCATGGACTACTTGGGTCTTCAGATTACGTTGTCGTCTCCTGCGCCCTCCTTTTGGGATGGTGTGGAGCAGAAGTTGTCGGATCACCTTCATTGTTGACAGGAAAAGCTGCTTTCCCTACCAGGACGTATTACCCTTGCTAAGAACTGTCTTGCATCTATCCCCCTTCATGCATTGGCAGCGGTCTTTCAACCTTCTATCGTTGTAGTGAGAAGGTTTGACAAAACCATTCGTAATTTTATTTGGGATGGTGATCACCCTTCGGATTGTCTTGCACATTGGGATATGGTTGCCCTTCCCCGTCTTCTTGGGGGTGCTGGGGTTACCAACCTTAGTCAGGCGTGTGAGTCCTCTTTGTGTTCTTGGTGGTGACGTCTGGCAACTGAACTTTCTCCCATCTCCCTTTTCATTTGCTCCAAATATAACATGTCTTCCCTTAGTGATAGGTATATTTCCATCTCTCACACCTCTCCTTCACACTTTTGGTGTGCTCTGCTTTCTGCCCTTCCTCTTTTCCTCCGCCTTTTTGACCTCCCACCGTTCGCCCGCCTTCCTGACCTCTTTCGTCTTCCCGTGAATTCACTTTTTCTTCTTGTTACGTGGCCACCTTTGGTTTTTCTGTTACGTCGCTCCTACCCCGGTCCCTTTGGTCCCGTGGTCTCTCTCCTCGTTACATTGCTTTTGCCTGACTTCTCCTTGCTGGTCACATCAATACTTTTGACCACCTACAACGCCTCGGTATTAGTTTAGCTAACCAATATCCCCTCTGTCTCGTCGTGGCTGAGTCTCGGTTCACCTTTTTACCTCTTGTTCTTTCTTCTATAGTGTTCTTACCTCTGCATGGCCTTCCTTTGTTAGTAACAACTCAAACCCACCATCCATTCGCTTTTTTCTCTTCTTTTGTCCTTCATCCCACCTGTCTTTTCTCTGGGGTCTTGTCTGGAGGTTGTGGCTCATTTCTTCTTCGTGGCGTATTTGGGAAGAGCGCAACAACAAGGTTTTCAGGGACACCTTCTCATCATCGGAGTCTGTGGCACTCCTTGTGCAGGGAGATGTCCACTTTGCTATTCGGCTATGGCGTCGTCCTTCATCTTACTGTCGGGTGACTCTGTTGCTCCGTCTGTCTACTCTCTCTCTCCACCTCTCTTATTATGTTTTATTGTGCTACTAACTTGTATATTCTCTTCTTATATTTTGTTTCTACGGTTTGTTTTTGTACTTAGGAGACTTCTTAACCCCAAATTTTGTTATGTATTTCCATTTTATCAGCTCTCTCTCTCTCTCTCTCTCTCTCTCTCTCTCTCTCTCTCTCTCTCTCTCTCTCTCTCTCTCTCTCTCTCTCTCTCTCTCTCTCTCTCTCTCTCTCTCTCTCTCTCTCTCTCTCTCTCTCTCTCTCTCTCTCTCTCTGAGTATCCGGGTGGAGGAGTCTGGGCATGCAATCAACCAGAGAAAAAGTGTCAAGTTGGGCACTGTGGAACGGAGCAACATTTTGGGTGGAGAGCTGTCTTGCAGAATCTAGCTGTAAAGGGGCCGACGATCGGAAAAGTTAAAATATGGTTGAAGGAGCCCGTGGATTCGATATTGGTGGTTGCTGCTGATGTCAATGGTCAAGCTGAGGATTTCCGCAGAAAGGTGCAGAAGTTGACAGCGATATGGCGTATTTCCTTCTTTAATTGTTTACACTAGGAGATTTAGACTAGATACATTTTTCACAGTGCAGCTGAAAGAGGGGAGGGCCAGAGTGTTTTACTTGGAATTGTTGAATTGTGTTCCTGTTTATGGTGGAGACGTTTATTTGTTAATTGGTTGCTCAAAGGATTGGAGCTTTAATTTTCTTTAAAACAAATCATAGTAGGCCAACTGCTAATGTTGTAAGAACCTGCCTATTCAATTATTAGTTTCTCAAACTTTATCATCACTTAACTAGTGGTTTCTTATGGTGCATTTGAATAAGATATAAGGTTAATTGGCTTCAATTAAGCAAATTAGTGCAAATTAGTTGATTGGCATGCACCTTATTTGTAACTGAAACTTTTAGACTTCCGCCCAAAAGATTATTTTCTCTTTTTTCTTGAATGCAGGGAACGTCTGATGTGCACCAATATGTGTGCATCTGTTGTGGAGCTGTTCTGCAATATCACTCCTCTTCGTGGTATTGATCGCCTCAGTTTATGGTTTACTTAGGCCATATTCTTCTTTTGCCTATGAATCCTTAGTTTGTCCATGTCTTGATTATTATCAGTATATCCTTGTAAAGCATATACCGAATGAACGATCAAGTTTAATATATTTTCATTTTTATGTTGAGATGGAACAAGCAACATAGCTGTATTGTGATTATTTTAGGTGAAATGGAATTGTCACGTCCTGCAACCAAGATGGTTGTAGTTATTCTCCTCTTGCAGGTATTCATCGTCTGACTTTATGGTTTACTTTAAGCCATATTGTTCTTTTGCCTACTAATCGTTTGTTGGACCTTCGGATCTGAATCAATCTATGATGGGCAGGATACAAATTATGTGACTTGTGTGGTGACGCACCGTTGCATGCAGCAATGGAAATCGACTTTCTTCCGTTCATTGGAAATGGAAACTTAATTAGCATGCGAGGGACAACTGAAGAGGAAAGACCG
Source organism: Nymphaea thermarum (assembly GCA_011799765.1). NCBI lineage: Eukaryota > Viridiplantae > Streptophyta > Magnoliopsida > Nymphaeales > Nymphaeaceae > Nymphaea > Nymphaea thermarum. Next base: position 248,558 of record JAANDH010000310.1, on the reverse strand, counting down.
AGTGTGGCAACCAAAACAAGAATAAAGATGGTCCTTGCTAGAAGTTTTTGTGAGGGAAATCGCTTGTTTTGATCTCACTACCTGCGGTAGGGGTTCTGGTTGCAAGGTGTTCTCCCGATTGTGAGAGCATCGTCCCCGTTGAGTCACCGGAGCCGGTCAATATTGTTTTCAACAAGATCAAGTCCTTCCATCTCTTTGGTGGTTATTCTGCGAGCCCAAATTTGCATAAATTTGCGTCATGATGTTTTTCTTCAACAAGATCAAGTCCTCTCTTGATGAAGAAGAAGGACTTCGATCTTCTTGGACAAACATGCTGCTCTGTTACTATATAGAAAGAATATAAAGAAGCATAATAAACAAGAAAAGAAAAACTTATTTCATTAAAAGAGCATGGTTTTGCACCACAAAAGGCCATCACGAGCCTTGATTATACAATGCAAAAGAAAGAGCCTAATAGGTGACATTCTCATAATCTTGGCATCCTCTTGACGATAAGCATGGGAAACTAAATCCGATTTTGTGGAAAGTTTTTCGTTTCTTCTATTATTTAATTTTGATTTATATTACTGAGATTCTTTCCTTGAATCTCTTTAAAAACAGTTGCCTTTCAATGGTTAACAGCCTCATCCCTACCAAGAATATACAGAATTTGTGAACGAGCTTAACATCTCTTCATTTTTATGTGAGATGGAACAAGCACATAGTTGTTTTGTGATTATTAAACGTGAAATCAATATGTTATATGCATGTTTTTTTCACCGCTTTTTTCCAACGGTTGCAATTCCAATGGCCATATGTTTTCTCCTTCTCCTTATGTTCACTCACCAATTACCACACAAGAATTTTTCAATTCATTCATTCTCAAGTTTATCAAACAAGCTTTGAATTTGGAACCATGTGAAATTTCTCTTCTTCCATCCTCTCCCAAGGTAACTTTCTCCAGAAAAGTTTTCTCCTGCAAAATAGGAAATGTCTACAATCGAACGATACCTTAATGTTGTGAACAGATCAAGTCCACTACTGTGGATGGTTCAGATTCAGATCATTAGGTGTGCTTTTAAACATTTGTGTGTGCATGGGCCGATAAATCGCAAAATGGTCTGACAGAATAGTTAGTTGTGGTGATGTCAATGGATTGGGTTCCAACCATACATACTTTTTACCATATTTGTTTTCTGGATGTTCACATGTTCGGGTTTGAACTGGGATTCAAATATAAGTGAAGAAAAACTATACCATATCCTAATTTGAATTCAAATTCAGTCTGAATGCAATCCAAATCCAATTGTTAGACTTACCTTTGAACTTGAATCCGATTTTTAAACCAACAAGGTACAACTTTAAAAACATATGGGCATTGGATGTAAGATATTTATTTAAAAATAAATCCAAATCTGATTGGATGTCAGTTACTAAATTCCAATCCTATCTAATTTCCTAATGTGATCTTAATTTTTTTTTTCATATTTGATTTCCTTGAAGTGGTTTGCTCAAATATTGGATCTAAATCAGAATTATTTACATCCATATTCGGTCGGGCCAGCTCACTATGGCCATCGCTTGACCAGCCAAGGACTTTATAGCCTCACCGTGGATATGGAGCTGAAGATTGAACCCTTAATTGTGTCAGGGTCTGCACACTGGTTCTGCCGACCAAGGATTTGCTTTCTTTTGTTTAGTAAACAAAACAACTTGTTGATAGGCTCGTTTGTTGCTTTGTTAAGAATGCAAATTAACCTGAAGCAGAGCTGTTCATGCGTTTAGAACAAGCTCAGATGTATTTAGCTCAAGATTGTGAAAAAATTCAACAATCTTACACAAGCACAGAAAACACACGATTAACAGGTTCGGTAATGAGTGCCTACGTCCTCGGTGGAGCTCAAGGCTCACACGATGATTTTATTTCTGTTTTCTCAAGCCACACCATTTGGTGTTTGGCCACTATTTAACAAGGTATTACACTCTGTATACACACACACACACACACACACACGGTTCTCTCTCTCTACACATTACAACTTTTTTCTTCTTTCTCTCTCTCTCTCTCTTTTTTTGACCTTGAAAAGCGTCTTGTCACGAGTTTTTTATGTTTTTCGTTTTCACAACCAACAATTTTTAATATTGTTGACGTTTAAAAATGACATTTTAAAATTCAAGCCGATAGATTTCACTCTGTTTTTATGAATACACATATGCAGGACCTTTTAACATTGGACTGACTAACAGTACTCATATGTTTTTTCAAAAATTTTACAATTAAATATTTGAAAATAAACATTTATATGGTAAAACATTTTATATAGTAACCATACTTTATTCCTTATATGGAAAAAAAAGTAAACAAAAAATAAATAAAATAAAAATTAAGTTACATAGAAAATAGTTATTTTCTTAACTCGTTTTCTTTCCTTCTTTCTATCCTAACAAGCTTTTACATTAATCTCTTCTCTTTTCTTTTCTTTTCTCTCATTTCTCTCTTCTTTCCTTTCCTTTCCATAAGTTTCTTTCTCTCCCTTTCCCTCCATACAAACATCGCATAAAAGGTGCTTTCATGGAGAAACATGCCAAATTCACCATAAAAGCATGATGAAGAACCTAATAATGACTCCTCAAAGGCAATTTACATGATTTGTACTATGCCATAACTAAATTTGAACAGAAATACCTAAACTAAATCACCTAAATGCATGATAATGTGCACATAGAGAAATCAACCTAATACTTCTACAAAATTAAATGATAACTGAAAATGAAACTGCCATTCAGCATGCATAAAATCCTAAACTGGTCAATAGATATTGGCCTATTGCTAGCTAGTCAAGCTAACTCGAGCGTGGTTCGAATTCAGCTGGGTAAGCTCAACTAGAGCTTGTCTTGTTAATAAATGACCCGAATTTGAGTTGAAGAATAAACTTGATGAAACAAGCAAGTCGAGCTCAAGCCAGACAAGCTCGCGTCGGTATAACTTGTTCAAGCTTGTGGCAAATAGTATGTGTAAAAGATGGTTCACCTTATTGTCAACAAAAAGAAATGGTTTCAGTGGGTGTTCTTGTACCTAACAAAAGGTGGATTCAAATCTCCTTGCTGCCTAGTAATTTAAAAGATATATTTTTAATAAATGGTTCTGTTAATCTAGAACCAAATCTCACTCATCAAGCTGAGTTCGAGCTTTTTAAGCTTGATCCGAGCAAAGCTCAAGCTAGTCAACTTGAATTCGAGTCAAGCTTGAGCGATGGATAGTTTTGAGAAGAGCTCTCATATTTCATGCATTACCAATGTGGGCTGGCTAATGGATTGAACCACAAAGGATGATTCTTGAGCCGCACAACACGAGATTGATTTGAGCACATGCCTCTGTGTGTTCCAGTCGGCAGAGCCACTCTAGGATGGATTTTCAATGTTCTAAGTCAATTTTGCCAGGGTTTTACCACGAATATTTTGTTCGCCTGTGATTTGGCAAGTTGGATCTTCTGATACTTCTAGGCATGTGCCCTTGGCTCATTTAGCAATGAATACCTCCTCGCCTTAGGAGAGGACTTGTACAACGAAAGATTGCAATCCTCTGTCAAACAAAGCTTTTTAATCATTATCAAAATGCATTAAGATTGGCAAGAACTTCGTCGATGCTTGACTGGCACATAGGGAGTCCTTGTCTTGCACATGTGAGCATAGGCACAGGAAGAGACGTTGCATGGAGAGGGAGATCGAAAGGGTTAGCTTGGGAGAGGTTCAATTCCTCTTATAAACAAGGGCATGTCTTCAGCTAAGATAACCATTGGGTACTTGTGATATTGATGATGACTAGAATGTTCCGTTAAGGATATGCAACAGAGAGATCAATGGGTTGAGTTATGCACCATTTCATAATACTAGTAGCTGAAGGCTACCGACTTACTAGTCAGACGAGAGTCATGTCCTGACAAGGATAATGTATAGTCGATCTTAAGTAGTTCAGGTCCGAACTACCATGCTCTTATGTTTGCCAGTTCGACCCACCTTTGAAGATTTATGTTCCAAGCTCGTACAACCCAGATTACTTTAAAGAGTATCAGTAACTTTGGTAATGTATAACTCAAAATGCACATAACATTCTCTCTATTGATATTGTATGTGGACATGGTCATGGCATAGCCAATTGTCCAGAATGAAGAGGGAAAGGAACATGAATAGAGGTCCTAGACTTCTTCCTACTCTAAATATGTCATAAGCACAGAAACTTATATATCTATACCTACATGTTTCTTTTATAATAAAATACCATGAACACCATGCGTCCAGATCAAGGATTCAAAACGTTAAGATAGAATCAGGCCACCATCAAAGGAAATAAATCTCAGGGGGATGAGCATAAGGGAAACTCAATCCCTACAAGATGAGCAACTGTAACCTTGACTAATAAAGGATCTGTTCTAAATGTAAACAAGAAAATCTCTTTAAATGGAACCTCTCTATCTTACGAATGTGGATGAGAGATTGAGAGAGCATTCTTTCTGTCGTGGATGTAGACTCTTCCAAAAGCCGAACCACGTTAAACCTTCTTGTCTTTGTGTGATTTTCCTCTATACTTTGAGAATTTAACAGGAGGAAATGCCCAACAATTGATTACAAGTGATATTCTCCCAACTAAATATCAAATGAATGACAATGGTATATAGTATGTAGATTATGAGGTAGTTATTCGTACTGAAAATGATCTTGATATGCTCCAACTCTTCTGACTGTTTTGTCAAGGGTAACATTGTAACTGATGATGGTAATCGCCATTTATTTATTGCATTAGTGTTGCTATTTATTCCATTGTCAAAATGTTCTATTTGTTTAGCTAATGGTATCCATACTCCAAATATCGAAATGAATATTACCTTTGTGTCCAAATTTATTAGGTATACAAATTATTCTGTATATATATATTTTTTTATTAAGGATCTTAAAATGAGCAATATATGTGCAGTAAAAGAGAACAACGAGAAAATATATACATCTTCAAGAAATGTCCTTAGCCACTTAAGGCCATCATTAGAGTCGAATTCTCTTTATTCATATTCCTATTGAGTTTTGAGTGTGATGGTAGGAAATGTTTCAGCTACTTAAGGCCATCATTAGAATCCAATTCTCTTTGCTCATATTCCTATTGAGTTTTGAGTTCGATGGTAGGAAATGTTTCAGCTGTCATTTATGAAAGAGCATCGTGTTACCCTTCAATTCAATAAATAAAAATGTCGCACATTCTATTGGAATTGCTTATATAATGTATGGACATGCTCCAAAATCTTCAATTTTTGGAAGTCAATGTCATGTCATATTTATTGTAAGTGTTTTTCCCACACTTGGATACATTTTGTGAAACAAAAATTTGAATTGTTTATTCCAATCTTTCTATGCTCTTGCTAGTAACCATTTCTCCACAAATATTTTCAATTTTCAATACAATATAGGTAGTAAATGCTCTTCACATGGTCTTATCGAAGTTCTCCAAAATAATCGAACAAGTCATAAAGTTTCTTATTCACATACACCTCCTACAAGATGGAATCCTTGAATGCAAGCACTACTGCCATATTGTCTAAAGAACGACGACCCTGCTACATTATGATAATTCTATGAACTTCATTAATACAAGTCTTTCCTACGGTCATGTATATCATAAGTTGCCGGCCCATGTCCATTTTAAATAGCATGTTCACTTCCACAATTATAGAATTCAACTTGAATATACTGAGCTGCAAACTTTGGATGTGTTTTCTACCATCACGATGACAAATATTTGACAAGACCTGTAAGTCCAAGTTTGTTGGATATACTAACGAATATGATATATAAATGCTATGATACAAAAATCACACAAATTAAAACATCCAAGAATGTTGTTTTCAATGAGGAAAGCTTGTAAAAACACGTCACAAACGCTGAATGCAAGGCGACGTTAACCTTGAGGTCTACAAACTATTTTCATTAAAAGTCGAAAAACAGAATGTGCCTATCATATTTCATTCAAGGTTTGAAAGATGAGGAGAAAGAAGCTCTACAAGAATGTTAAACATGACAAGTTATCCACTGACAAAAATGTTGTCAGTTGCAAGTGGATACAAATTAATTAAAAATATAAGGGGAAACTAGTGAGCAATATAAAACAAAGCTTGTAACAAAGGAATGTACTGAAATATTGGGTAATATTATGATGAGACCTTCAACTCTATGGTCAAAACGGAGACAATTTTATCATTTTCTTTTCCCAATTGACAAGACAATGAGGCAACTTGTTCTGATAGATGTATTTTTGCATGATGGTTTTAACGAAGAAATACACATGGAGTAGCCAGCTTAATGTACAAAATGAGATTTCAACACTTACATGGGTAAACTAAGAAAAAATTTATATGGGTTGAATGAGTCTCTCGGTCATTGTTTGATGGTTTCCCATAAAAGCAAGAACAAGGCTTATTGGTGCCTACTCGACCATTCATTACTTTTCTTTCAACTTAAAGAGAGAATTATTTTCTTGCTTTTATATGCGAACATTTATCGTCAAAAGAAATTTGGGACGACACAACCAAGTAGTGAAGGATCTTTCTGAGTCAAAGGTACAGGATGAAAGTCTGAAAATCCAGGGGTGACATTTTAACATCTACTCAGGACTAATATACCCTCGATTTATTAAGTAGAGAAGGCATGAACGATCATAAACCTTTGGTAATCCAAATATGTTAAATCATAAACTCCACACACTGAATTGATGATGTTCCACAATACCGCAACATAGTAGGTATGCTGGAACATTTATTAGTCTAGATATTTTTTGTTCCATAAATCATACATTAGAAGACTAGTCAAATGGATGTTGTGAAGTGAATTTTGAAATATCTAACAGAGAAAATTGAAAATGAGCTTTATGCCAAGAAAAATAAAGAGGCACATGAAATGATCACTTACACCAACGGTCAATTGGCCAAGTGGTCCTAATGAACAAAAAGCCAGTTTCAAGTTATTGCACTTCCCTCCAGGCAATATAAAATGAAGGCTTCTGGTCGAATCCAGAACTAAAGTTTTGCAGCAACCCCAACAATGATATGAATCAGACATTGATTAACAGATTTGAGAGCATGTACCACAGAGTTACTTTTGTTATGCAACAATCAAAGTTCCACTCATATATCTCGCTGTTTCGCACATCACAATCCTTGGAGCACAATGAGATAAATCAGCACTTTGTGAGAAAGAAATTTCAAGGATGAACGTCAGTTTACTCACAACTATCAAGTGGCTGGTTTACCAGGGGAGAGAAGCTAGAAATTTTGGTACTTGAAGGAGGTTGTTTATTATATTTATACAGTGTATATTGGGTGGGTCTCGGTGTATAACGCTGCAAGTTTAAACTTTTGCAGTAACAACGGAAATAATGTTATAGATCAAACAAGGTCAACCACCCCCTCCCCCTCTTTGTAAGGTTGGTTGTGATTAGTGGGCACCTCGTCTTCCGTCACTGTTTTTCTTTGCAGAGATACATTGTGGTGATTAATGTTCCAAAACCATCACTCCTCAATTTCCAAACTTGTAAAATAATTAAATAACAGTTTGATTTATTTATTTTTTCCACAAAAATCATGTCCTTGGTTGATGGTACAATTAAATAACCCAACCAGCTGAGACGCAGTTAAAGAAGTCCAACAATCCACTAGTTAGCAACCAAAAGAAAAGCATCTGAAAGTAGCAACTAGTATCTCCCATTGAATTTGAAATTTGGATGAAAAGAACTAATTTAAGAGAGGAGCTTCACAATGGGAGATGAAAATAACAACACGAGTTGCTACTGACGCACGACAAGAACTTGTTAACATAAATGTCTGACATTTTCGTTCTCTCTCCATTTCAAGCAATAGGTGCCAAAGGTTTGCCTTCGTGTAGAAAGATCAGTCTCACAGATACACTAGTCAGGATTACATTTAGTCATGGAATTTTGTGAGAGAATTCCACATGGGAAGTGGAAGGAACAAACACAGAAGCATTTGCTAGGTCCTTTAAAGAAAACCTGCAGAATCAAAATAACAGAAATAGCATGAAAGAAATGTTACTCACCCTAATAGAGTGGACTCAGAAAAGGCCTCAAGAAATATGTGCCATATCCTGAAATTCAGAATCACAGAAAGACATTTGAGTGTAGCACCCAAATCATACAAAAAGATACACTAGCAAAGGGAAATATCTGAACGTAAAGAAGCAGATTTGGCGGTTTCTGAGAAGGACCTATTGAAGGAGGACCCAAAAAGAAGAGACCAACATAAATACATGGGTCACAGACAATGGTGAAAAGCGAAATAATAGCTTTCCATATCAAAAATCATAATCAAGTTCACCTAAATTCGAACTAAAGGTCTACATAATATTTGAACAATTAATAAAAGATAAGAAAAGAAGGAAGAAAAAAAAAAGAAAAAAGACCTGATAACTATTCATCATCAAGATAATAGCATCAAAGATGGACCTCAATCATGAAACCAGTGAAGTCTGATAGAAAGATAACATTGAAAACCAAGAAAGTGAAGAAACAACAAATAAAAAGGGGAAAGAAGCTAAGGTTTTCTAAGGGCAGAAGGGTTCTTACCAATAAGAGGAAGAATGAGGAATGTTCATTTTCAATGCTCATAGATCAATTTCTGATCCAGATACTCTTCACTTTTGCACTTGCCTTTTCAACATGCAGGGTTCAAGTGCCTATAAGAGAAATTTTCCTTTTCTTCAACTACTTCCACAAAAAAGAAAAAAGGAGGCTATCGGTCCCTCTTTGAGTTTATTCCTTCTAATTTGTTGTAGAAATCCATATACTATTTCAGAAGGAGGCTTACAGCCTTTTGACAACAAAGACCTCTGATGTACCATGGTTCCATTTTATTGGCAAGTAAAACTACAATGGTTGTTTCCTTTCTCTTTTGCATGTCTACTTATTATGTAATGTTCTTCACTAAGAACTACATATAAATAGTTAATAACGTGTTATTCAATAATAACCAACAGACAGGAAGATGCATTGGTCAAAGTTTCATCATTACCTTGTCTCACACAAATCATTTACCTGTAACTATTCACTGTAGCATCCTGTAGTAAGAGGAGTACCTACGATCCTATAGACCAAGCCCATGGAGGCTGTGATGGGAGAGCCCGATTGATGGGGAAAACACATACACAACTCCTTGGGGTTATTGGCACTTGAAAAGTGTAGCAAAATGAATAAAAAGTGATATTTCTGTAGGCGACAACAACAAAAAAAAACACCTCCTAAATCTTGTAAAAGTATAAAACTACACATATAACTAAATTCAAGAGTCAAAGGGTAGAAAAACCAGACTATACAACTTATAGCACTCACAAAATGAAGCAATGATTGCTTAGAGAATATGCAAATGTCCCACAAAAGTCAAATCAAGCCATATGTAGCGATGATGCCAAAAGAACATGACAATGAAATTAGCTAAAATATGTAAATTGTTCTGGTTGGTTAGTCTGTCCATGATCCCCTAGTTATCAAAACTGTCCACATACAAATTCAATTAAAAACTTAAAAACCAAAAGGCAACATTATACAATTAGTAATAGGTTTGTTCAATGTTGTAAAAGGTGCATCGTAACGTGTATCGGTCGGGCCGACCTATACACCGTATCGCAAAACGTAGTGTAGCGTATCGTAAATTAATTTTTTAATTCATAAAAATTTTAAAAAATAGAAAAAAATCGCTAAAATCATGAAAAACAAAGAAAACAAATGTTTTCTATATAAAAATTCATCACATCATTCATAAGCTATAATATATTAACAACACATTTAGAATAGAGAAATAAGAAATTCATAACATAATAATAGACGTCCATCACCAGGGGCGGAGCCAGGGTTTTTTCTAGGGTCTGGCCAAGAGAAGCGACGAGGAGCGACGGGTCGGGCCAAACTAAAAAAATTTGATTTTTTTAATACAAAAAAAAATTTTTTTTGCGCTCACCCGTGCCATGGCCCGTGCGGGCCCCACACATTTAGAATCGAGAAATAAGAAATTCATAACATAATAATAGACGTCCATCACCAGGGGCAGAGCCAGGGTTTTTTCTAGGGTCTAGCCAAGATGATTCGCGGGTCGGGCCAAGAGAAGCGACGAGGAGCGACGGGTCGGGCCAAACTAAAAAAATTTGATTTTTTTAATACAAAAAAATTTTTTTTTTGCGCTCACCCGTGCCATGGCCCATGCGGGCCCCCCCCCCTCCCTCCGCCCCTGTCCATCACAACTTTCAAGTTTAAATTTTAAAGTGTTCTAGATTACATTACAAGTTAACAATACATAATATATCATGATTATCATCAATCAAGGTCTCATCGTTCCCATAGGGCCATAAGCCAACCTTCTTCTCCACAAGCGAGTTCTCCCCTAAATCGACAATTTATCATGTAAATGGGCAATTTTTGTACAAAGGTAAAAATTCTCCTTTCCACAACTTTTAGACATGTTTAGAAAGAGGGAGAGAGGTTTCTTTGTAAAAAAAAAAAAAAAATCATTTTATCCTTGTATCGTATGATACGGGGGTGTATATCACACGACATGGCTCCCGTATCGCATGATACGGCCGATACGCCTACTATACACAAGCATATGATGTATCATCGGCGTATCGTATAGGTTTTCTAAACATATACGATGCGTATGCACTATGGGTGTGTATTGTGCGATACGGATAACATTGGGTTTATTATAAAGTTATATATGTCATGAGCGATATAATAGAAGACATGGACAAGTCTTATGAGGACAGAAACAAGAGATCATCTGCTTCCCCATACCCAAGCTAGGAACTAATGTATACTACCAAACCCACTCCAGCAAGGCAACCACTTACTAAAGGTATGAAGAGGTTATTATGAGAATGTATTTGGCAAACATGAACACAATAATCTAAAAAATTCATGAACTACACTGTCCTTGTTTATTTTTCCTTCATCTACTAAAGGGAAACATGTTCTCCAAGGTACGTACATGAATAAGGCATCAATTGTATGGCATGATCATAATCATTGTATGTTTTGTTGAAGAAAAAGGCATCAATTGCAGAACGTGATCAGCATCATACAACAGAATAAATGCTTGTCTTTTAGTTCATGACAAGCAATGCTTCTTACATCAAATATCATTATAAATATAGCAAAGACAGTAGTTGCTACGAGCAAGCAAGGACTTTTTATTTAGATAGACCTATATGAAGTGTTTTGCATATTTAAATCCTGGTCCTCCTCAACTGACATAAGTTCCATGTCTGCTGCTCACGTTATTATTCTTACTTGATGATAGGACCTTCAAGTTCATTATATAACAACTCCCTTACGGTAAGTGTATTGAAGCTTTTGTTGCACAGCTTCTTAAGTATCATATCATGACAATTGAATCACCTTAATTTTGCATTACCTTCTATTCCATCTTGCAGAACATATAACATAGATTAGAGGACCAGCAAAAGTTTCCTCCATATTGGTAAGTTGATAGCAGCCTTATTACGTAACTGTACGATCTATATGGGCAGCTGATACCTCAACGCCAAAGCTACCAAATAAGAACATAACTACATAACCTGAAATCCACAAGGTTAAACAATAAAGTAAGATATATCTGTAGCTCTTCTGGTAGGAGCATTTTGTCGCTCCAATTGCAGATAATATTAATTATTCAAAGAGGCACAATACCATTTTGCCTCTCCAACCTCAAGTCAGGTCCAAAAGAACTGAAAGTTCTGTTAGGTGTAACACTGTGAAAGATGTTGTAAGCCTCTTTGCCAGCAAACCAAGATAATTAATCTTATGATTTTGAGGAGGAAGCTCTTGCTGAGACAGGGCTTCAACTGCACCATAAGAAAAAAAAAAGAACCAGCTCCATAATCAACAAGAACAAACCAAAAAGGGAAAGATCACAGATACAACAGCCTAAAGATACAAAGAAAGAAGTTCAAAGTGAAGGAAACCCAGCTTCGAAAGGAAGAATGACAAGAAGCACTAACTTGATAAGAAGAAGTAACATAAATTGTAGTAAAGAAATTTGTGAAAGATACATCCTGCAATAGGAATGAAATGTATCAACTCAAGAAGACAATCATGTGATTTCTCAAAAGGTACTAGAGTAAGATCCTCCCGTACCCGATGATCTTCATGCACCTGATAGAGAAACTTTACTCGCTGGGGATCATCCAACCTGCTTTTCCAATCACCATGCAAAATTATTTTCAGCATCTATTAATGGTATCTAATGCTCAAATGTTTTAGCTTAGGGTTTTACCCTACCTCAATGCAGACACATTTCTTTCCAATTTGAAGCTATTAAAGAGAGAAACATTTTTTTTGAGCCAAGGGTAACAATCATATGGATCACCATGACCATGACTAGCGCTTTCACTTGTTGAAGCTGAATGGGAAGATTATTCTTTTATGTTTAGCGTTAACGCACGATATCAAAATATTCATATTTTAAAGGAAAAAATGGTAAAGAATTTGCTTTTGCCACTTACCAAGATCAAATGATATTTGTTCATCACGGACGTGCAGACAAATAAAAAAGAAGTCATTGGATCACCCAGAACAGAAGAAATAAGAATGTGGTGATTCACATACGTAGGCCGTGAACAGAGTTCGTTTAAAAGAGACCAAAACCCAATACAATCTCTGGGACCAAATACAAAAGAAGAAAAGTAATAAATTCAGTTAGCCTTGAGACGGTGGGAACAAGCCGGATTCTGTCCTCCACCAAAACATTCAATATACATAAGGTATGAACTTGTATCTAACCTTGTTCCTGTATGTTTCATAACTATCTCCGAAACTCTTCAACATCAAATCCTCTTCCAATTTAGCCTTCTGATCATAATAGAGGACTCCAACAAACTGGATAAACAACATACTCAAGGGCGCCCGAAGCGCCGCAAAGTAGACCGCAAACAGGAACAAGGTAGAAGCATAAATTGGGTGGCGAATCCAGCGAAATGGGCCAAACTGCACCACGCTAGTCGGCACAACCACCTTCTCCGAATAATTCGACAGATGAAGGACACTATTGTACTGCATAAGCAAAACGACCATTACCAACAACCAAATGGGCAGGTTCTGCCATCCTCCAGGGACCTGGTGAAGAGGGGGCGCCTCGAACGCAGCCAGAAAATGACTCACCAGGACGGCAGCAGCAAACGCCACTCTGTAGGGAAGAGGGAGCCTCACATCCCATTTCTCGTCGTGGGGCCTGAGGTAATAATCTCCATAGAGCCTCTTCCTCACGCTGACATTGAAGAAGAAGAAGTAATGGTAGATGAAAAAGAAAGCTACAGGCCAGCCTTCCAAAAAGCCATTAGCAACGGCAGGCGGCACAAGCGTGAGCCAGGTAAAGGCGGAGGAGACCACCACCAGCTGCTCCCAGACGGAAGCCTTACCGGCGGAATGCTTGTAAGCAAAATACAAGCCAAGGGCGCCCAATGAAAAGGCGACCATCCATGGCCAGAACAGCCAGGTCCAGCTGAAGTACATCAAGAAAAAGGGATCAGTCGCGAGCCTCAGGACGCTCTTCGCTGCGGCAACGGCCAAAGAGAGGAAGCCCACCCATTTGCACACCTCCAGAGGAGTCAATCCCGAGGCCCTCTGAACCAACAACTCTGCAGACATCAGCGACAAATGAGGTATACGGCTCTTCTCCTTGGTGGTAGCGCCAGTAGTAGACGGTGGTTCTGTTCTGAGAATTTTCTCAGGCTTTGGAACTCCATTTCCTTGGTTGAAGGCCCTGCAACTAAAGGCGATTCTGCTGCGGCAGAACGACGCCTTCAGTTGGGAGCAGGAGGGTTTTAGGCGCCGGCTTAGGAAGAAGGAGTAGGAGGAAGGCTTGTGCGGACCTTGTGTCGAGGGTCTGAGAGTGGAGAGAGGGGCATTGGGAAATAAGGTAGGGGCCGCCATCTTTCTCTGGTTAAACCCTTTAAAGGCGATTGTGGAGTAGCTGGCAGAAGACGGGCTCTGCCGCCATGGATTTTGTTGATTGTGCACTATCGGCTATCGCGATGAGGACGAGCCGGATGGCCTCCCAGGGTTTTATATACCGGTTCGTCTTTGTCGGGAAAGACCATACCGCTGTCCCGCGTCCGGGTCTTCATAAGTGGATCGCTGTTGCCATCGTTGGGACCTGAAACCGCGAAATTTTGTGGGGAACTAGGTCATATACACTTCGATGGTGCACGAAAATTTTGCACACTTATAATGCAGTCGTGTGGTAGTTGAAGGTTTTGCGGTAACAATAGAATTAATATTTGCAGCCAACAATTTTACTTATAGTGAAGAATGCTAACGAACGTGGAAATGATTGTGTCAATCTCGTATGTGCAGGTCGTTGTAACCAATGTACCTTTCTAAATGGTAAATAAATGTATTCGTTTTTTTATCCCGCTCTTTTCGTTATTTCATACATTCATCTTCACTTCATATGCCTTTTGTTATCTCAAACGCTTATTTTATACCTCTATCGTTATCCTAGTTGCTAGAAGACCTGCTTCATTATTTCATACTTTTGTTGTTATCTTATATGTTAAATGACCCATGTTGTTATATCATACCCCGTTGTCATCTCAGATTCTATAGGACCTGGTTTATTATCTCATATATATGTTGTTACCTCAAATTTTATGAGATGCGTTATTTGTTATCTTTTCTTTTGTTATTGCATACCTCTTTTGGTATCTCAAACATTATAGGATGTTGTACCTGTATTGTTATTTCAGATGTTGTACGCCATATTATTTGGTCGTGTCCCTTTCGTTATCTAAGATGCTATAAGACATGTTATTTAATTGCATCCATTTCGTTATCTTAGACGCTATAAGACATATGTTAAGAATGTCTTTTGTGCATGTACAATGTTAGGGCATTAAAGTAAATATACGCATTGTATCTTATTTGTCACAAAGGTCAATACTAAAAGTTTGTATATTAGTAATAAGGTCCACCCCTCTGTACGCTCGTTGTGTGCACAGTGTGGTGCACAAAACTGGCTTTAGTAATCTTGACAGTCCGCTGCTAACACATGCGCGTTTTCAGCTAATTTTTTTAGCCACATGACCCAAAGATTAAAAGAAGATTATTCTTTGAACTTGGAAACTATCGTTTATACTTCGTGGAAAGTTTTATCCATCAAAGGTTAGATGAGGAATAATGTTTATATTTGGGAAGATGTTATCCGAAAGTTTTCGCAATGACTATGGGTAGAAACCGCAAGGCACTAGCAAAACATGTCATTCTTTAGATCGCTCATCTCTGTAAAAGTATACAACTGCTAGACCGCTTAACATATTTTGCAGTATAAAAATTAAAGGTGAATGAATATTAAAACATTTTAACACTTCTTAAAGTCTAGAAATTTGCAGCGGATAATTACAAGTTTTGATGAAATGGCTACTACTTGTAAGATTTTACAAAGGAGCATATCTTTGAGAGTATAACCTTAATTCAGAACGTCTTTCATGAGGCGGAACCAACATTTGTCTTATTGAAAACAAATTTCCAGCCAACTATTTGTTCATTAGATTTGTAAACAAAACAGCTAACCATTATCTTACGAATGTCAAGTACTTAGCCTTAGACCATGAGCACTCTCGTGTACAACCTAATGTTATCTATGTGGATGTCTATATGCTTGTGCAATTAGTAAGTGGTCTGTTATCTCAAGTACTAGTTGTTTTTTCTCTGCCATTATAATGTGTACTCTGATTGAAAATTTTTCTTCCAAATGTTGATTGTTCTCACATGTTTTCAAGTAGTGTCTAAGCTTGATTATGTAATGTTGTCTTGTTGCTTTCTTAGATAGAATCCCAACTGCATTTTCTGATATGAAGCAATTGTAGTTCTTCATGGTCAATCAACTACTTTTCATGACGCTTTGGAAACTCTAGTCCTTCACTTGGTATGGAAAGTAGAGAACGATTACCTACTCCAGTCAAGTTGCGAGAATCCATAAAGTGATGCACCCATCATGCCAAGGTTACCTGAATACCTATGAGATGAATTCTATTTGGCCCTCACTTGGACCTTATGCAGTTGAGGAAATTAGCTTTTTTGTAGCTAGTCCTAGACCACATCTGAGTTCACCAAGTAGCAAACTAGCAAAAGCAAACTAACAAAGTTGTAACTTTTAATTAAAAAGAAAGACGCAAGAAAGAATAGAGTAAATGGGATACAACACAATTAAGTTGTTCCGTCTTAGATGACCTACATCTATAGTAAGTGTTTGCTTTCTTGTTTCCTTCAATAAACTTCATATATGTTAACATTCATTTTTATTCTTGTCTCAATACAACCATTATGACCAGTATGTTTGTTGATGGAGAAGTTGGAGCTTATATCCATTTCATTCTTGATTGTTGTGATTTTCTTTACTTGCTGGTACCATTGCCTTTTTATTGACCTTAGTTGTTGCGGTGGAGGAGTTATTCCTAAGATTATCCCTTCAGGTTTACCGTATCAAGGATAGAGGTGAGATTCACCAACACTACAACAATAACTAGTACACCCTATGGTTTGTTTGGCAAACAATGTATTAGTATTTCTTGAATGAACAAGTGCACCATGAATTTGCCTAATATTTGTACTAGATTCATGAAATATTTTGATAGTGTTCATCATGCCAAACGGGCTCAATAGGTCTTGAATGAGGTGTCTTCCATAGCATATAATGTTCCAGCATTGCACACAAAGTTAAAACTCATGCGAGGTTTAAAAAACCAGAAAATTTTTTGCTCAAATATTTTCATGCACCCCACCAAAAAGAGGGGGAGAGAGGTTTCTCTCTATGATAGAATATTATTAAGGTAGCATCTATATGACACCTTAAAAAATTTAACATTTATTTAAATACTTACACAAAAGAAGAAGAAGAATAGAAATAGAAGAGTTCTCCATAGGCCTATGGACCATCAACTGCATAAACATATCCCAGTTTTTTAACGACTCGGCTAAGCGAGCAATATGGGATGCTCATGCGGTCAACCTCATCATTGCTTGGGAAGCAAGTAGGATCTAATCAGACATTGAGTCAAACAAAAAGCAATGCACTTAGGATGAGTGGCGCAGTGTTGCAAGGACGAAGCATATCAATGCAACATGGCCAGCATTCCCTTTGGAAGATGCAGTCTTGTTTATAAGTTCCCACATGTAGTGTTAGTCTGCACACGGGGGTGCTCCCGTTGGGCGCATAGGCTGTCTCTACAACCATGTTTGATGGCACAGGGTTGAACAAGTGAAAGCTCGACGTTGAGTAGGCCATTTGCTTATCCAAAAATAATGTAGATAACATTCTTATAGATTATCTCTATAAACATCATGAGAAAACAAAAATCATAAAGATTAAATGGGTTACTTTATCAAATATTAAAGAGAACGAACATTGAATTAGTGCTAGCAAATAATTGGTTCCATGATCCTTACTCTATCTCTACTTTCAAAATCAAGTATGTTACATTTATGACTTGCGGATATTGATACAAATATGAAAAGGTATATGAAACTAGTATTCTTCAATTGTAGGATTCACAGTGAAAAATCTACCCATCCATAAGCTAGAAAGGAGGTTCACCAAACAAAAAATGAGAAGAACAAAACATGACATTCAAACGAAATGCTAGGAAGGCATATAATTAGTAGGTCTCATCGACTTTGCCAAAAAATTTTCAAAAGTTCTATAAGCGTTGACTATATAAAATGTAATCAAAAAGTGAAATAAAATAAGTATATGATGGACTCTCCTGCTATGGAGTTGCATTCAGAGATGCCTTATTCAAGACAAGTTCTACATCAGAAGTTCTCATCTTTTGCTTTCTCTCCCTTTCCTCTCCTATATTTTATCAAGCAGCACCCTCATCGTGAATGTTCACCCACCTTCCTTCAATAGAATTTCTTAAGTTTCTCCACATTAGCAGAATCCCCTAACTACCAAACTCCATCAAAATTTCTAGACATCTTGAGCCATCAGGGCAAGAACAATAGAAGCACTGAAGATCTAGTCGAAAGAGTGGTTTCTAAGATTCCAACTTCCATCCCTTTGAAGATGATAACAAAATTCCCTATTTTTTTTTTTTTTGTAAATTGTCAGAACTTTATTACTTTGGAGATGATAGCACAAAATCTAGCCTCAATGTTTAACAAAACTCAAGCCTAAATATTGCGTCAAGTTCACTAAAGGTAGCTTTGTCACAAGAATGGTGCTGAGAAGGACCCCCGTGGATAGATTCAATCAATTTTTTAGGTGAGCTCATCCAAAATTACATGTGGGGTGAAAAAGCCTAGGGTAGGTGTTTCACTCACTGTACATGTGGTTTTTTGAAATTGGGTTTTTTCTAAACCTAGTTTATGTCACTCAATCCTAAGCTAAGCATTGTTTTAGAGGCAAAACAATGTTTTGCCCATGAAAATGCCATATTGATAGCATCATCCA
Source organism: Nymphaea thermarum (assembly GCA_011799765.1). Taxonomy (NCBI): domain Eukaryota; kingdom Viridiplantae; phylum Streptophyta; class Magnoliopsida; order Nymphaeales; family Nymphaeaceae; genus Nymphaea; species Nymphaea thermarum. Next base: position 230,088 of record JAANDH010000310.1, on the reverse strand, counting down.
AACAATCTCTAGGAGCATGAATATAAATTAGAGATAAAGTGGGGGTTGTCAACAGTAAAGATGAAGGATAGTTCACTCATGATTCTTTCCTTCATGAATGTTTAGGTCTATCTCAATATCGTTTGGCACCAATCTATTATACACCCATACATTTATAAGTTTTTCTTTTTTAGTTAATGTTAGGGTCGGGTTTACAAAACTCTGTATTTTAGATGGCAAGTGATGTCATACAATATGGTTCATGTTACTAGTGTTTTTATTGTTCCCTTCTTAGCAAAATCAAATTTCTAATCCTCTTAAAGGAAAAAGTTTTGGATTTTTAGGTGTTCTCTTTGTTGTTCTTAGAGAGATAAAGCTTAATATTTATCATGCATTGGGAAGATTGACATGTTCGAACCGTGAGACATGACTGTTGCCTATCCAACGTAAGCCTTAGGGCATGAGAGTCTGAGATAAATTGAAAATAGAGTCCGCACGAAAAATAAAGAATGCAAGGGAATGAAGGGAGGAACTTACAATGAAAATAAGATTGCCTTCATCATAAGGAAAATGTAAGCAATGAGATCTGGACGAATTATATAGGATGGCTAAAGCCACTTACATATGATTCAAATGTTGACCATCCAAGATATAGTTTCCTTAACATGCATTGGGACTGGTGGAATGGTACTCTATTATAAGTAAACACAGACGTACACCAACAATATAAATAAAAAGAAAGAAGACTATACTAATGTAGACATTTGGGAATATGCTCGCCCCTTCAAATCATGCTTCATCCTTAGCACCAATTACTACATGGTAGGCTGACACTTCCTCTGGGTATCATTGTTTCATCTAGAAAGCATACTCCCACATCAGTTGTTTCTTGCCTACCCACTTCACAAGGTACTTCTTTGGCTCTCTAAGATAATTGATTTTGTGTCGAAAAATCTACTCCACCTATTAATTTACTGCTTTGATGGCACTTACTATAAGATTGGCTCCCGTTGTGGATGATGGCATTTCATCATCGACATAGTAGGGCTTGAGGTTGCAGACATAGAACACTGGATGAACCTTGAACCAGTGGTTCTTGCTAGTATGTCAGCTTCCCTATCCTCTTAACTATAGTGAATAGTCTCTCATACTTATGAATCAAGGCCTTGTGTTACCCAAGAAAGATTCTCATGTGATTTGGGTATACCTTCATGAGGACTTGGTCTCTGACTCCAAACTCCATAGGTTGTTGCTTCTTGTTGGTTCACTTTTTCATTTTTATGGTGGCATTATGTAAGAATGCTTTATCTAACTCTTTTTGCTCCTGCCAGTCCCTGGAAAATTGGGAGGCAAAGACTAGCCTTCATTTCTCTTAGACAACAAGGGTATGTGGCATCAGTGGCTGCCATTTTTTTGGCTCATGCTTACAAAGTACCATAGGTGATGCCCCAATAGAGCATTGATGCACTCCACTTGACCATTTGTATGCGGATGGAAATTTTTTGAAAATAGCAAGTTTGAGCCTAGTAATCGAAACCCAACATGCTACAACTTGCCTGTGATGCATCATGGTTGCTTACAACTTTTCTTTTTGGCACACTGCAATACTTCATGATGTTATTTATAAACAATTTTGCCATATTTCTATAGGACACTCCTTTGATGTTCGGATCAAGGTAACATATTTAAAAAATCAATCCACAACCGCAAACAAAGAGTTGAAGCTATCTACTTTTGAGAAAATCACAATCCATTGAAAGGTTCTCTCATGGATTCTTGAGAACAAGAAGAGGTTCCAAGAGGCTTGTAGTCTTCTAATTCATTTGTTCATCCTGTTAGCGAATGAGGCACATCATCACATAGGCCTTAACTTTGTCATGCATTTGTTGCTAGTAATAGTTACGTTCAAGGAGTCCTAGGGTTCGCTCCTGGACAAGATGACCTATCCGTAATGTGTCATGAAACTCTTTTAATAGCTCTCACCAAAGTTTGCTCAACCTTAGCATGAACACGCATATGTGCTTGGTGAGGAGAAGTCCCTCCTATAGATGGAATCTCTTAGTCTTTCCCATCTTGGCCAAGGCCACTAGGTGCTTTGCTGTGGAGTCCTACTGTATGCCTTCACAAACACGGTCGAGGAGAAGCACTCTCTAGTTGTGCTTTAGAAGCATTTGACCGAGTAGCTCCGAGTTTTGCCTTATGACTTAATGCATTGGTTGCGACGTCAGTTCTTCTTGGCTTGTACTCTAGTGCAAAGTCGAACTACTAAAAGTTATTACCAACCGGCTTTCTTTGGGGTCAACTTCTTTTCAGTCTGGAAATAACTCATGGCCACATTGTCTGTCTTCACACAAACTGAGCTCCCAGTAGATAATGCCTTCATATACAAAGGCAGTGCGTGAAGGTCATCTTCTTCCATTTGCACATGAGTAGTGCCACTCCACATCCTTTGTCTTCCAGCTCTCATAGACAATAGAACGTCCCTCTTGCATTAACCTCCTATCAATAGCAAATCAGAAGCATCAATGTGGACTCTAAAATGTTTGAATGGCTAGCTAGTTTTAGCACAGGTTCCTGCATAAGGGCCTTCTTCAGTTGTTCGCATCCCCAAAATTCTGGTTGGTTTTGGAGTGCTCCAGAAAAATGAAGTTTGGTTTTGAAAATGAGAGAGAAATGGACTCGCCCGTCGGTACGAAGATCGACCGTTCTCGGCGCCTTTACGGGGGTAATCAATCATAGGGCTATGTTTATTATTGATGCATTTTATTTTGGCTCAAACAACTCTTTAATTCTATATGCGGTGTAAAAAAAATATTGAAAGTTTGATGTTTCCAACTCTTGAAAAGATTCTTGAAGAATTATTTGAGAATGTGAAAAATTTAGAGAAAACTAGAGTTGTGAAATCTTTATAAACAGAGGATCTTAATTTTGAAATGATTAAATCTTAAGCAGAGTATAAATATATGAGGTTTGATTCAAGAATAATATAGACTCAATAGGGGTGGATTAATAAATTAAAAATAGGTGTTTGACGATTGATAAAAGAATATAATCGGAGCAAAACAAAGATCTTGGAATAAATGATGACCCGATATGATCATATAAGTAGTAAAATAAGAAGAAAGACACGCCATAGATATTGAAGCTAGAAAATTATTTGGCTAAATATAAATGAGGAAAAAAGGAAATGCATGACCTGAGTCAAGGATGTGTTGATCATGAACTAAGATTGAGGCGAAGAAAATAATGGAAATTGCCTCAATAAAATGAAAGGATGGACAAAATTGATATGTAATGGTGAAAGGTAATATCATGTATCTGAAGCTTGTATATGAAAGAATTTTTGACAAGAAATTTAGGCAAAGCTTGTAGAAAATTTGTTTTGGAAATATCATCGGCAAATAGTGATTTTCATAGAGAGATATCAAGTTAATAATATAAGAAAATAGAGAAAATTGTGAGCAATTTATCACTTGTGAGAAATCTTAACTTTGAGAGGATTAGACCTCAAGTAGAGTATAATAAATGTATGAAGCTTGATACATATATATTCAATAAGTTAAAATCACATGTCTCATGATTGAAAATGGAGTATAGCAAAGATTGATATTCAATTTGGAATAAATAATTAGCCAATAAAATCATGAAAGTAATACAAATAGGGAGAAATATATAGTATGGGTGTTGAGGCCAAAAAAATTATGCATGACTTGAGTCAAGCAAAGTTGGTAATTGAGCCAATAGATGGTTATCATGTTCAATAATAAATGAGAAATTGACAAGATTTGATAAATGTAAATTTGGAAGCAATTCTAAAAAAAAATGGGCTTGCCAAGGAATAATTGATGACCCAATGAAATTATAGAAGTAGTAAAATAGGAGGAGAGACCCAACATAGGTATTGAAAATAGAAAATTATTTGGCTAGATATAAATGATGAAAAAGAATGCATGACCTGAGTCAAGCAAAGCTGGTAATTGAGCCAATAGATGGCTATCATGTTTAAGAATATGAGGTTGGACTAATAAATAAATGAGAGATTGACAAAATATGATAAAATGTAGATTTCAAAGCAATTCTAGAAAAGTGGATTTGCAAAATGATAGAATTTGAAAAATCAATGTCGCTTAGTAGTAGGGTTAAAGCATGATTTTATGATATGACCATGTTGAAGATTATATAGAGATGATCGAAGAAGACATTGATTTAAATGAAAATATAATATAAAATTATTAAATTGATCAAAGATTGTATGAAGACACGCATGCATTTATCATATAATGATAAACATCCAACATTTTCGAAAGTCACCTTTATCATGCAAATATTTGGAAAAGAAACATAGGACCGTAATTGAATTTGGTTTGATCAATTATGATTACTCCATATAAGATATGTCAATATACCTTAGCCAAGAGGCTTAGTACGAGCATAAATAATTCATCTTCGATATACCACAAGTTACCACTCATGGTACTAACGAGGGGGCTTTCTCGCCCAAGGTGTGGTCTAGTTGTAAGGCTTAGTCTTGTGCTACCGCCTAAGACCAAGCCCGACAACATGATGACTGGGACAAATATGCATTAGAGGATTTTAAAATATGAGCAAGCATGCAAAATCGGTTGTCTCTAATGCAATGTTGCCTAAGATGGTGATTAAAATAAGTAGAAGAGCAAGCAATGTTTACAATCAAGCCTTAAATTGAGGAGGGTTGTATTTGATCCTAGATATAAGTGAACATGATTGATCCTCCTCAATTAGACTTATATGCAAAAAAGCAAATACAATTAGGGCTGCACACGAGCCGAGCCGAGCCCGAGCTTGGCCAGCTCGAGCTCGACTCGGCTAAAATAACTCGAGCTCGAACTCGACTCGAGCTCGACTCGAGCTTCTTATAGCAAGCTCGAGCTGGAGCTCGACTCGATTAACTCATTTAGTTTAAAATTTACTTTTTTAACTTTAACTCGTTTAGCTCATTTAAGTGCTGACTCGTTTAACTCGTTCAGCTCGTTTAAGTGCTGACTCTTTTAACTTGTTTAGCTCGTTTAAGTACTTTTATCGTTGCACAATCAGTAATATCCATTTTGCAATTGCTTAGGGAAGAAAAAATTCCCAAGCAAAGAAAAATCAAAGAAGCAACAGATAATGATTAATGCGTGCCTTCCAAGCTTCCACCACTCAAATTTCAAATGTATGTTGCAGCTACTAGAAAAACCCTTAAGCAATCTCACATTGACAATTACTCGACATTAAACACATGGGATCAAAATCGTTATACCTGTTGTTCCATTTTAGAAAAAGGGAACAACGAAGGAATTTTGTGGCAAACTGAAACTGTGTCATATTACATAGACTCTCTAAATTGGATGCTCAGATTAGACATAGCTTGAGTGCTGAGTGCAAATTTCAAGGTCAAGCATGTTTCATGCAGTCTGTGTTTTCAACCTTTAGTAGCATACTGCACAGGCACTCAAGTCAACAAAGAGTCCAATGCAGCCAACATCACCTCTGCGTGCACCAGGCTATGTTTGTTCAAAATCTACACTTGGTCAATGTTCATCCAGTTCTATAATTACATAATTTAAAAAATAGTTTTAAAGTCAAAGGGCCAAACCTCTCTGCCTCTCACCAGAATATAACAAATGATCAATCATTCTCTTGCTCAAGTTTCTGAAGAATCTCAGCAAGTGCATGAATTTCTTGTTCAAAAACTACACGCCAACTCTGTTCGCTTGGTGATTTTCTGTTCATCTCATTGACAACATGAAGAAGAATTCCTATTGCAAGACCCACCTGCCCATTTCTACTCAATTTGTGGCCATGTATCTCCTGCTTCTTCATTTATGCATAATGCTGCTTAAGGAAATGAACTCCTACGGTTAATCACCGCACTTCCATAAGAACACTATCAGGGCAAACAATTTATATGAACAGTAAGGCTGGAAAATAAATGCTTGAATTCGACACGATTGAATTCACAGTTTACCCCCAAAAGGTAAAAAAGGAAGATCATGCCATATGCAATGTCTATGTCTACAGCAGAAATGAAAAATTGGTGATCAAGTCTCAGATAGCAAATAACCGTGCTGAAGCCATGAGACCTAAAGTGGCTGTGATCCAACTAGAAGGGAGAACATGTTCTATCTTTTTCCTTTGTAGGAGCAACTTTAAAGAATCCAAGGACTATAAGCTCAAGAAATTTTCAGTCCATTAACAAACCATCTTTGTCCATTTAACCTTAGGCTTCTATTGACAACAATAATACAATACCAATTGTACTTCAAATATGATAAAAAAGAAAGGAAAATATACACCTGCTATATCCTATGATTGCCATAGGTCCAAATAAGACCACGAAAAAGGGTTTGAAATTAAAATCTTGTACCTTTCACAAAAAAGAGAAAACAGCTCCTATCAGTTGCCATTTGAACAGATGAATGTTCAAACCACAGAAGTGTTGTTTTTTGTTAATAAAAAGTTGTTTTAGTGCAGAGCGAGGAAGAGCTGTTTTTGTTCACAAGGTAATGAACCGTAAAAAAAATGCCATTTTCTGCCAAGATTTGACTCGCAAGTATGAGACCAGAGCTAGTGCCTTGAACAAATAAAAATGCTATTTTTTGCTGCAATTTTATAAATATATCATTTGCAGAAGTTTCCTACAAACCTAAAAGCCAACAGAAAGAGGAGGCGAAAGGAAAAGAAAGATGAACAAAATTGATACACCAACTACAACTTAAGAAAAAGATGACTTCCATTCTGACACTATTTGTTGTTAATATGAACCGAACAGAGAGCAGGATGCATTAACTACTCCTTCCACAGATCAGCAAATTCATCTCGCTCCAATGGATTTGACATTTGATGAATCTTCCTTTCCGTTTTTGCTTTTATCTTCATGGCATATTTCCCACCCTTTTTCCTCTTCTCTAGGGCACGAATCTGAAAGAAACGTGACAATTATGAGAAATAAATGAACCCCAAATACCGAAATATTACAAATAAGCTACATAGCAGCTTTGGCAAAATCAATTATGAAAATCATAGTTAGGCCTCCATATGTTGGTAACATCCCCCATGTGGTATGAATAGTAAAACTCCCCAGATATGATCTGCAACCTTACCATACCGTATTTTTATCAAGAACAACACACAGATATACGACAGAGAGGTCCTTGATATTGTGAGTATCCTACAGACATGAGATTACTATGACAGCTAGATATGATGTAGCTGAGGCTACACGTGCAGCACTTTGTATTTAAAGTTATATACCCAATAGTTAACTAAATTAAATTTAGTATTCACTTTCCTATTCTGTTGATCACTGAACTTGTTACTCTTTGCATGTCTGTGTATGTGTGTAGAGAGAAGTAAACCACACTGCAGCTACACCTTTTATCCATGTTACACAGCACGAGAACAAGCAAGAAAAGACTGGTTAAGAAGCACGTCCGTTAGTCAACCAGATCTGAAATCCCGTAGGATGGATGTTTCGAAGCATGTTCAAAGCAGAGCATATGTACATGCCCTCCTCTTATGATGTGCCCCTGTAATGGGCCTCACCAAGACAACAATCAGAACCTCTATCTTTTACAATACTTTACAACAAAATCACAGGTAAGGAACCTATGTCAAGACAAACACTTTCCAAAAAAACCTTTGAAAGCCAATCAAATAAAATAAAGTCAAACCACAACCTCTATCCTTTGCAATATTTTACAACAAAATCACAGGTAGGGAATCTACGTTAAAACAAATACTTTCCAGCAAACGTTTGAACCAAACAACAAAGCGCACACGAATAGGCATCCCGAAGTCAATAAGAAACCTACGTAACTGAACCAAATAAACCTAAATAAGCGCATTATTCAAGAAAACAAACAAATAATTTTGTGGACATCAATGAAAATTGTGGTATGTGCGGATTGTGAAGTGTTGAAATCCATGATTTAATCAAACAGAAGAAAAGACTGAGATCAAACAATATTCTAAAAATGAGAAGAGATTAAAAAAAACAAAACTCAAAGGCTTAAAAGGGTGATTTCTGATGATGCACACCGTCAAAGGAGGAAAAGGACGTTGCAGAAGTAGGTTGACGCCAGAGAAATGGGAGACCGCCAGAGCAGGATACACGGCCTTTGAGTTGGATGTCACTGGAGAAGCGGAGAGCACACTGACGCAGGGGCGGCTGAAGCATAGAGCATAGGCGGAGAAGAAGAGCACAAGCAGGGCGGCTGGGGCGCAGAGGCCAGAGCACGGGCGGAGAATGGGAGAAGAGAAGGAGAACTGGAGAAGGAGAGACCGAGAGAGGGAGAGTCGGTGTCGGAGAGAGGGAGAACGAAAAAAAAAACCCTAAACCTAAAGTGAAAAAGGAGTTTCCTGCCTGTGAGATTCTGAACCGGTTTTTTTAAAACTGATTCATTAACTAATCGAGCCGAGTCGAGCTTTAACGAGTTCACTTGAGTGAACTCGAACTCGACTCGATTAGTTAAACGAGTCGACTCGTCAACTCGAGCTTGACTTGTTTAACTGAATGAGCAGCTTGTTTAAACTTACGAGTCGAGTTAAACGAGTCGAGTTCGAGTAACTCGACTCGTTGTGCACCCCTAAATATAATCACCAAGAAATGTAACGAAATGCCAATGGGGTCAAGGCCAAAGAAGGGAACATATTTTATCATCGACAATACATGAGATGTTCAAGTTAGTAGAAATGCATCAATTATAATCATAGTCAAACGATGACGGGTCTCATCACAGTCGTCATCTGTTTCACATCCCCAAAATTTTGGTTGGTTTTGGAGTGCTTTAAACAATGAAGTTTTGTTTTGAAAATGAGAGAGAAAGAGACTCACTCGTTGGTATAAGGATCGGTCGTACCCGATGCCTTTACCGGGGGTAATCAATCCAAGGGCTATGTTTATTATTGATGCATTTCATTTTGGCTCAAACATCTCTTTCACTCTATATGCGGTGTAGAAAAAAATATTGAAAGTTTGATTTTTCCAACTTTTGAAAAGATTCTTGAAAAATTATTTGAGAATGTGAAATATTTTAGAGAAAACTAGAGTTAGGAAATCTGTATAAATATCATTTGGAAAGCTTGAAAAATCATTTTTGAAGTCACTTTAGTGTTCTCTTAAGACTTTAAGGAGGTCTGAGATTTTTCTCTAATTCGGTTACTATCTAATAGTTTCATCTCATCTTGCTTAAGTTCTTTGGAGTAGTGCTTGTGGTCATAAGTGATATCAAGTGAGTGTGAATGCATGAATGTACTGGTCCTATATGATTAGAAAGGAAAATCATTCATCCTTACCATAACATTCATCTAGAAATATTCCTACCATCACATACATCTAAGATTTTTATAATAAATATTTTTAATGAAAGAGAAAAGTTTTTGAAAATTGAATGAGGTTGTAGACCCTCAAGCATAAATCCAACATTGGGTCATTACTTGATTTTTTGTCTTAGTGAAGTCAGCAAATGAAAAAATAAATTTTAAATGATAAGAAAAAAATATTGAAGGAATGGAAAAGATGAAAGACTTTCATAGAGAGAAATGTAGAGAAAAAGAGAGAGAAAGAAATCTTGAAAATCATAAAATCAAAGATTTAAAAAAAAAAATAGATACACATTCATATACATATGTGTATATGTACGTATAGATACCTATATGAAAACTTGTGAAAAGGATGTTTAAATCAAATAGAAAAGAGAAGATGACTTTAGAAAGAGAAAGAGAGAAAGATTTTAGAATTAAATATACGTATATATATTCATATATACATATATAAGAGTTTGTAAAAGTATGTTAAATCATAAAGAGAGAATGACAAAGAAAGATATTCATGTGCACATATACGTATATAACATGTATATACACATATGTCTTCATGACTATTATAAATTTCGGAAGGCACTCATTGGGGTCCTTAATTGGGTGACTAAGAAATAAGCTAAGCATGAAAATGACATGAAGATGCAATTTAACATGTACAAATTTGTGGAGGGCTTTCCCGGGTTGGACAAGTCCCAACCTAAAAAATCAACACAAGAATGAAGAAATTTCAACCCCAAGCGCTCATTCTCACCGTGTATTTGCTCATTAATTAAAGAAAAATTAGAATATCATGCATGAACATCATTTCAAGCATATACGAGGAGGAAGACAATATAGCAAGCATATTTTTAGAGATAAAATGAAGAAATAAAATTTATTCCACCTTGCTCGTACTCCCGGTGCACTCAAGATATAGCTCTTGATTCCAGATAAGAAATTGTTATCACCCCAAATTTTTCAAAAAATGGGGCTATTAAAATTTTGGGTATATTATTTTTAAAATAAATTTTAAATCCAAGTTTAGATCCAAAATCCAAGTTTAGATCCAAATCTAGCATTTCAAACTCAAAATCCAATTATCAAATTCAAATTAGATCCAAAATCCACATTTCAAATTCAAATTAGAACAAGACTCATTTGCCCCTCCTTTTGACAAAAGAAACTTCTTTTAGAGGGCGATTTTAGTCTTTTGGCGAACAAGACTCATTTGCCCCTCCTTTTGACAAAAGAAACTTCTTTTAGAGGGCGATTTTAGTCTTTTGGCAAACAAGACCCATTTGTCCCTCCTTTTGACAAAAGAAACTTCTTTTAGAGGGTGATTTTAGTCTTTTTAGATGGACAAGACTCATTTTAAAATATATTTTTATAATCCTAATGGCCAATCATACCCATTTTCAAACCATTTCTTTTTCAAAATAATTCAAAATTATGTGAAATTCGGATGAAAAATGGAAGAAATTCAAAAAAATTCAAATTTAGGGTTTTGGCTACAAAATCCTCTATAAATACCCCCTCATTTCTCCCCTCTTGGGCATGAGTGGTCCTTGGAAGAAACCCTAGAGTATTCTCACTTGAAGACTTAGGGTTTCTCTTGAGCTCTCTCTCTCTCCCTCTTTCTCTTTCCATTTTCTCTCCAACTTGGAGCAAGATTCATCTCTTGAAGGCATTAGAGGTATGTAATCATCATCTCTCTTATTTCTCTCTTCTTTCTTTTCATTAATATTCTTATTATTATGTTATTTCTTTTTCTTGAACATAGTCTTGTTGTTATTTTCATTTTCTCTTCTCATTTTCATCTCCCCATGGCCAAAGAGATAGCACTCAACCTCTTTTTAGAGACAAGAGGCTATGCTCAAGTGCNTTTCTCTCTTCCTCCTCTCCCCATGGCTAAAGGAGGTAGTGCTCAATCTCTTTTTAGAGACAAGAGACTATGCTCAAGTGCATTGGGAGTATGAAAAGATGAGAAGATCTTTTATTTTATGATTGAATCATGTTTTCTCTTTTATTAAATATAACATTGTTTCTCTTTCTACATTTTCTCCTCACATTCATCTCCCCATGGCTAAAGAAGGTAGTGCTCAATCTCTTTTTAGAGACAAGAGGCTATGCTCAAGTGCATTGGGAGTATAAGAAGAGGAGATAATATTTATTTTCATGGTTGGATCATGTTTCTCCACTTAGTTGAATACTTCTTTATCATGCTTCATCTCTTTCTTTATCTCTCTAACATGCCCTTTCTCTATCTAATGTGCTCTCCCTCCTTACCATGATCTCTTTCTTTTTCCTTATTTGAATATTGACTATATATTGTCTATAGTGATGCTTGGTTTTTACTTGTGTATGAATGTAGGGTGAGATTGAGAGTGTGGTTTGGGATTTTCTATTTTGTGTTGTATTAATTAATTTTGAGGTTGGGACTTGTCCAACCCGAGAAAAACAACCCACGAAATTTATACATGTTAATATTGCATTTGCATATCATTTTACGTTAGTTTCTTTTAATCACCCCATTAGGAACCCTAATGAGTGTCTTGTCATATTGCTTGATTTTCTTCCATACCCAACGGTGGAAGAAATATATCTCTTGTGGCAAACCAAATCATAACATTTCATGTTTATATATAAATCATATTTTCCAAAACATTTTCAAAAGAAATATCTCTAATGTGGCCTTGGAGACTTAACTTAGGTTCTTGCATGAGCCTAAGTTTCCCTCCGGCCTACATAAAAAATGAAGTCGGCTATTTTCAATTCACTTCTTGACTTTAATATTCATGAAGACATATGTGTATATACATGTTATATACGTATGTGTGCACATGAATATCTTTCTTTGTCATTCTCTCTTTATGATTTAACATATCATTTTACAAACTCTCATACACGTATATATAAATATGTATATGTGTATTCCATTTTAAAATCTTTCTTTCTTTTTCTAATATGATCTTTTCTTCTCTACTTAATATAAACATCATTTTCATAAGCTTTCATATATGTATACCAATACATATATTTCTTTTTCAAAACATGTGATTTTATGATTTTCTAGTCCTCTTTCTCTCTCTTTTTTTTCTATATCTCTTTTGGGATGTAGTCTTTTATCTTTTTTTGTTCTTTGAATATCTTACCATTTAAGATTTTAATTTTTCATTTGCCGACTTTATTAAGACCACAAACCAAGTAATGACCCAATATTGGATTCATGCTTGATAGGTCTACAATCCCAATCCATTTTCAAAAACTTTTTCTTCATATATGATATTTACAAAAAATCAAAAATCTTAGATGTATGTGATGGTAGGAATGTCATAGATGAATGTTGTGGTAGGAATGCCTCATTTTTTTTTAATCATATAGGATCAATGCATCCATGCATTCTCCCGCTTTATTTCACTTATGATCACAAGCACATCTCCAAAGGAACTTAAGCAAGAGGGGATGAAGCTCTAACTAGGTGGTAACCGAATTAGAGCAAAATCTCAAACCTACTTAAAGTCTTATGAGAACACTAAAGTGATTTCAAAATGATTTCATAAGCTTTTCAAATGATATTCCACTTTTTCTTCAAAATATTTCACATTTTCAAGCAACTCTTCAAGAGTCTTTTCAAAAGTTTGAAACATCAAACTTTCAATATTTTCTACACCGCATATAAAATTTAAATGATGTTTAAGTTAAAATGAAATGCATCAATGATAAACATAGCCCTTGGGTTGATTACCCCCGATAAAGGCGCCGGGAACGGTCGATCCTCGTACCGACGGGCGAGTCCCTTTCTTTCCCATTTTAAAACAAAAACCTTATTTTCTTGGAGCACTCCAAAACCAATGGAAATTTTGGGATGCAAACAGAAATCATTTGAGATTTCTTGCACGGCCATGGGGAGGTGGCAAGAGGAAAAGAGGAAATAGATGAAAATGAGAGGAAGATTACATATCTCGAATATGAATGATGTTAGAAATGAGCCATCTCTTTTGAATGACCATGGAATCGCCTAAGATGAAGCTCCAAGATGATGAACCACGAAGGGATCTCATTGTGCTCCTTT
>JAANDH010000310.1:68736-215236 GCA_011799765.1 Nymphaea thermarum | reverse complement strand
CAAAGTGATTTTCACTATAGTTCTAGTAGTTCAATCCTAGAAGTGGTTGAGAAGACTTATAGTTGTTGTCATCTCATCCACTCCCACCACCGTTCTTCTAGACAGTTGTGTTGGTGTTTATCTTTTCTTGTTGTCCAGTTGTCTTACAGTTGCCATCACTATTGTGGTTGTTGTTTCTGTCTTTCTTTGAATTGTAGGGCTTATATTGAACTTGGGCTGTCTTAATGTGCCAACCAAACGTTTGGTAGCTGCAATGGCACTGCTCAAGTCCTTGGGATCTTGTCATCGAAGTTCTTGCTCTACCCAAGGTTGTAGTTTGTTCATGAAGTGGAAAATCGATCTTCATTGGACATTTTTGAAATCTTCAGCATCTTAGTTGTGAATGCCTAAACATAATCATGAATCAAACTTTGCTTAAGTTATATAAATCATCACCTTGCCATATATTATGGATCTTTAGGTAGGAATTGCTCACGCATTTCATGTTTGAATTCATCCCAATTACCAATGGTGCAAAGACCCTTCTCAACATCACTATCCCACCTTACATGGCATCATCTATTAAAAACATTGAAGTGGTTGTGATCTTCATCTCATCGTCATAGATCTAGTTCACCTTAAGGCACTTCTCCAAATGATAGATGAATATTTCAATCTCCTTCACATCTCGAGTACCATTGTATCTAAGTAGTTTAGAGACTTTCATATGAGGTGTGACACTTACTCCTCCGGCTTCCTCCATCATGGCAAGCCGATTCTCCAAGGACCTATTCTGCATTTTGAGGACCTGCATCTCATCCTCCATAATAGCCAAACGGTCCAAAACATATTCCAACTGAGTGTTCACCTAGTTCAAATTATGGTTAGTCTATATGTTGTGGTCCTTGAAGCTCTGAATAGCTTCAATCATCCAATGATTCAAGGATGCAATAGTCGTATTGATTGCAGCCAGCTGAGTTTCCAACAATAGATTGGTTCCACTCATTACTTGCCTTTTCTACTGATGAGTCTATACTCCCTTTGCTAGAGAACTTGTCTTGCCTCCAACCATGTGGCCACAGATAGTAGTATGTCATCAGTTTGCTTGACACTGACTTAACTCCTCACACCCCACTATACCAAATGCTCGTGCTGGCTCTGATACTAGTTGTCACAAGCCTACTTTCTTCAAACTGTGAGGCACAGTGGTTGCTTATCTAGCATAAGCCTTAAGGGTCAAGAGAGTACACAGATTACTCAAAAACAAAGTGTGTGTACGGAAAGCAAAGTACACAAGCGAATGGAATGAGAAACTTGCAATAAGCAGGGATTGCCTTCATCACAAGGGGATCTAAGCAAGGAGATCTTAAAAGAAACTCGACTTTACTTACATAGAATGACCGAAGCCACTTACATAAGATTCAAATGTCAAAGAATCCCAACATGCATTGTGACTGGTGGGAGGATGCTCCATTACAATAAAACACAGGCATACACCAAAGACACCATAAAACAAAAGGAATGAAGAATGTACAGACATAGACACATAGGAACAATGATAATGCTTATAATTTGTGATTGTAAGAAAATTATAGTTTTGATTGTGAATATTTGAATGAGTTGTAGAAATATTCTTAGCCAATTAATCACAAAAGACTTTCATTGATAGGGTCCAATGAGTCATTTTACAATTATAGAGACACAACAAAAAGGAATACTCTAACAAAAATGAATACTCAAGAAACACTTCAAACATATACAAAGTTAGCCTTTTAAACTATATAACCAATTTTATCTTTTGAAGAAGATTGTATCCTACATGCATCCTTGATATATTTTTTTATTCACCTGCTTCCTTGCATTGTGTTTTAGGTTAGTTAACATAAAATAACTCCATTGAGAAAGAGTATAGGAAAGAAGTCAAATAATGAAAATGATTATTAATAAAATAAAAGCTCTGCTAAGAGACAACATCCAAGATTTACAATGAAGCTTCCATGAACATTTTTCCTACTGATAAGTATCAAGGTCCTCTAAGATCCCACTCCTTTCTCCAAAGGATCTACTCTAGTAAACTAACCAGAATTATCGCACATTTGAAATTAAAACAGAATATAGATACAATTGAAGCTGGCATATCTTGCCCATAAAATATATTAGAAAGAATTACCCTACATTGTGCATCACTAGATATGTGTGCTACAAATGGAAGCAATCCCTTTTAATATAGCCTGCAATCTGATTTTACATCTAAATCAAATCCAATAAGAAAACCTGAACTCCACCTAGAAAGTTACACCCAAATTGCAAACCTTGTAAATGATATCCTTTGGCATAGGTGTGTTGACACTTTCATTAATATTCTTAAAGACCAGTCTGAGATTCGAGAATGCAAGGTGTGGGTTCAATTAGGACTCTTCCTCAATGATTGGCCAGAAATTTATGGTGAAGATATATGCATTCAAGTGGCCAACAAGGTGAAGGGCAACAAGAGGTTCATTGCAGTTGGAATAAAACATGATTTGGGGAAATCGTGTGTGAAGGTCCTATTGTTTTGGAAGTGAATAGGAGGACATGAGGTTAGTTTGTTGAATTGGGTTATGGATGAAATGTACCTTATTAAGGTGGCCTAAAGCAATAAAGTATGGTTGTAACAGCTAGGTGAATGTGTTGAAGGCTAGAGATGACCCATGGATGGGGTGGGATGTCTAAAGAAATGCCTATCCTCTATGTTCATTTTTCCTTGTAATCCCTTCCTAGATGTTGCTTTTTTGCTTTCATCCTAGTCTGATGGGTTGTGATAGACAAGGGTTTCATATCGTTTACTTCTCTGCGTTGTTATTTTGTTCAAGTTATTAATAAGAGGTAGGATGCCCAGCCTCCAAAAAGCATTTCTAGATTGGCGACTATTTGGGTTTCTGTGGCATGTATTCATTTCGTTGCTTAGGTAGACCTTAGAGTTGGGGCGGAGCTCAGCAGCATGTTACTAACATAGGCTCTTGATGTTATTTTTAGTGTTTAGATCAGTAGCATTGATAGAGAAGGAATTTTTTAAGAAAATGTTTAGAACCAAATAAGAGATATGTCATAGGCATGAGCAAAAGAAATATTCATCTGCAGCTCACTTTCTAGCAACCTATATAATACGTTCTTTTCTCATCATACATAATATTTTTCTTGTGAAATTTTGTCTTCATGCTCGCGGTTTTGATTCTATTTAGTAACAACGTTTCGTTCTTCAATTTGAAAAGTTTATAGGATGCAACATCTCATGGAACATGATTCATGTGTCATTCTCTTTGCTTAGTTTCGTTATTATTCTCTTTTGCAGATTTTTATGTGGGAGAGGAATGTAAGAACACTTCATGTTCACTTATAGCGTGCAACTGTTCTTTAATTTATGTTATATTTTTTAGAGTTTAGTTGCCACTTTGTTGGAATTGGATTTATCACAGCCTTCTAATTTTGTTGGTATCTAGTAAAAGAGCCAACCAATTCAGCTTCCATAGTTTTGAACTCTCAAATTCCATCAAAATTGCTCGACCTCACGATTTAGTTTTGTTTAAAACTTAAATACGGCTTTTTAAGTTTGCACTATATTTGAAACTAAATTGTTGAAAATGCTTAGTGCACTCTATAGTTCACGTTGACCTTCAGTCTCAAATGCCATTCTCATATCCCAACTACATGCAAGTAAATAAGGTGATATAATGGTAGTGAATGTGTTTGACTCTCCATTAATCCTTCATTTTTCAATCTTGGAATTCAAACATCCCCCCAAATGGATTTATCTTAAGGCATATGTAAGTTTCCCATTGCCATAATCTGATCTGCAAGTCCAAGGATTTTCATGTGAACTTTATGATAGCAAAACGCAAGCTAATAATATAGTCATTGTGCCTAATCAATAGATAGGAATTCAATCCTACACAAAAAAATTAAAGGGGAAAAGGGGAAATATCCCACAAATTGCCCACAAAAAAACTGTTTCATTGCTTTCTTTCTTAGATATACTTTGGTCTATATGGATTCAATTCACATATTGACTTCTGATATTACAGTCATACAAGACTTCTTGAAGCCGTGCAAGCAAAAGCAAAAAAACAAAACAAAATGAAAAGTTATAGGTCTTCCAAATTAAAGTGAATACAATGAACAACCACAATAGTCCAATTCATGTAACACACTCTCTCTCTCTCTCTCTCTCTCTCTATATATATATATATATATATATATATATATATATATATATATATATATATATATATATATATATATATAGGGACACACACAAAACCCCTACACCTTATGTAGGTTTATATTTAAACTCCGGCCAATATCCATGCTTAGTAGAAAATTAAAAATATATAGATAAGAAATATTGACACCAAAGAAAAGCAAACTGTTTTCACCACGACCACGAAAAGAAGAAACTCCATCATATCCACGTCAACAGGGAAGAAAAGTGAAATCTCGCCTACAATTTCTGTGGGCCACTTCCACCAACAGGTTATGGTGGTCAGCTGTCAAGTCCTTGCCCCTCCAACACCTGGCGGTTGTCCAACCATGGGCAGTAATGTGGGAATGGGCAGCAAAACATTCTGTGAGAGGAGGAGAAACAGAAAAGTGAAAGGGGAGTGAGGGAGAGAATATATGCCATTGTTGAGGGTGTTTTGCCGGTAGAAGCTTTCTCGAGCAAGTGACGACAGCTGGCAAATGGGCATCCCTTACAAATGATGCTGCCTCTTGCTATCAATGAGGGAAATCGGTTTCTGATGGGGCGAGGAAGAGTAAGACCTTGCGAGGGAGAGAACAGCGGCCCTTTTCAAATGATCACCTGAAGACGTCTCGCTAGGCACTGATGATCGTCGTTATGTGCTGGAGAAATGTAAGGAGCGTAGAGGAACAAGAAAGAGAATGGGGTTAGTGTCGAAGGGTCGGGCATCTGAAACGCATACGACCTTTCCTCGTGATTTTTTCTATAAAAAGGGGCCATCTGATTTTAAAAATTGAGGAGCATCTTACCTCGTACGACGATGCGGGTTCGTATGGAATCAGGTTACATATATATATATATATATATATATATAAAGAGAGGGAGAGAGAGAGAGACTATGGGTATGTCACCTGTTAGTGATGTGCCCTAACTAATGTACTACTGTGACACAATAGAGCACATACATGCTTACTACAGGTCGAGCTATGCGATAATTATGCCTCTACTTATTGTACTTTATTATAGGACTGGTTATGCTTTTCGCCAATTACAAAAGCAAATTTGTGCATTATGTATTATTTACATCTGTTGCACTATAGGTTGTTAATGAACGCAGTTGGTGGTGGCGTCATTACATAAAGACAAACAAAATCATAAACCAAACGAAAACTAAAGAAATTGTAAATCACAAATTAACTATCTTGCCCTTTAACCAATGACTAGGTCATCTAAACTAAACTAATGCCTATTTTTTCATCACCCATTTGTTGCCAGAAAAGACCTCAAAAAAAACATAGTACAAACAAAACGGTTATACAGAGAAGCAAGTCAACGTAGCCATTAAAGAAGCTTGTGTGTGACACCAATTTTCACATCACTTCCCTTTCTAGTTTAATGTAACTCCTGACCAAGGGTGGAGCTGGAAACCTTTTTTCATGGGTTACTAAATATATAGTTAACAAATTTTCAATTGGCCTTGACGCAGAGATATGGGTTTCATGGGGCTACTCTATATAACTGAACCTAGAAACACCCAGGTTGAACATGTAAATTTTAAGTTTCAGATTGGACTCCACTAAGATATGCCCCACGGCGATCCCTCGGATCTCCGCCCATGCTTTTCACCCTTTAGCCTTAAAAACCAAATCACATAATCAATAAAACAAACTTCCTTTTCTTATAATTTAAATCAAGTGACTTTGTTACCATACATTGAACAAAATCAAATAAAAGCTAAACTACTGTTACCGCACATAAAACAAAAGCAAATAAAGCTAAACTATTCGTTGCAAAAAAATAAAACATAAAAGCTAGTGGTAACATTCCAAACAATAGCTTGTTGGGAACTGCATTTCTATGCTTGAAACATATTATTGGCTCGAGGGATGTAGTATGTAGTATATATACCTAGTCAGCTTTAGAATGTATATCTGATATTTATTAGTTTGATTGCCATGGATGTTATTTTTTTGATAAACAATAGACTATACAATACTCGTTGAAGGATGTCCGGTAAGACCACCAAAGCCTATAAGCAATGTGGACTGTGGGGAAAGATGGCTTTGGCTTAGGGAGACCTATGCTTAGAAGACATTAATGTCATTTGGGTAAGAAGCTAGTTATGTGCACATCTGTCCACACAAAATTGTGCATAGAAGTGTATAATGACAAAAACATGCTTATTAAAATAATTTTTTTTAGAATAACAAAGATTTTAAAAAATAAAAAAATCTAAAATATCTATTACTTTATAAAAAATTTCAAAAATACCTCTAACGCTTCTTTGGTGCTTGCGTGCACACAATTTGATCTGATATAGATATTGGTTGAGCCATTTATATCTCCTACCAATCTAGTCCATCAACCTCCTCAAAATTCACAAGTTTATTCCAAGTGGCATGATTGAGACAGAATCAAGTTCTCCTCACCACTTTGTATACATAATGAGCTTATGTCAGATGTGGACCATACTACCAACATTCATATTTACTTTAATGCCAATCATTGCTTGTGCACAATGAATATTTTTAATCATGTCATTGTCTTATACCTCTATCATTACTAAGGCTGGGCATCGGGCCGGACGGCCCGATAAAGTTCCGTCAGGAACGGCCCGATGGGCCGTTGGGTCAGGCCCGGGCCCAGCCCGAATATTTAACGGGCCGGGCCCGGATATATGAAACCGGGCCTGGCCCGGCATAATAAAATAATATTATTTTAATTTATAAAATAAATTTTTAAATATAAAATAATATTTATTAGTAATAAATATATGATATTAAAATTAAAAATATATATTTTAATTTTTAACGGGCTGACACGGGCCGGCATATCAGGCCCAGGCCCGGCCCGTTAACGATTTTTCCAGAGCCCATGCCCGACCAGCTTTTTCCAAGGCCTAGGCCCGTGCGGGCCGGGTACCCGGCGGCGGCCCGGCCCGATGCCTAGCCTTAATCATTACTTCCTTTTTAACGGGCTGACCCGGGCCGGCATATCAGGCTCGGGCCCGGGCCCGTTAACGATTTTTTCCGGGTCGGGCCCAGGCCCGGCCCGGCCCGGTGCCTAGCCTTAATCATTACTTCCTATTCCTTTATTCCTTCTAGTTATCTCATACACAATCTCATACCTCATGTCTTTATCATTATATCATATCTTTATTATTATTATCTCATACACATTATCTTTTTCCTATTATTCATAGCCATATCATTATCTCATATCTATTATGTTATGCATATGATGAACTCATAGCAGCTCATACCCATCCAATATTCATGTTACCATCATATTCATGTTGTTATCTTACAACCATTATCTCATACATGTAGCGTATGTCATTATTTCATACCCATAGCACATGAGATTATAACAAATAGTGATATAATATAATGACCGACAATGACATGAACATTAGAGAATGAGAATTGCATGAGATAAAGGGTATCTGATGATGACAACATAGGTATAAAATAATGACAGATTTACGAGACAACGCTATGAGCAAGAAAAAAAAAGCTTTTTTACCACTTAAAATGATATATTGGTCAGAATAACAATACGCGTATGCAAAGTGATAAGTTTTATTTTTGTGGAATCTCATAATTTTTTTTTGCAGTCTTTACCAAAATTTTGCTTTTGTATTAACCATAATTAATTTTTATCATGACTAATGTTACACGAAAAATTCATACAGGCATCGGGACCCGTGGCCACAAACCGGGCATAGGGCGTCGTGTACATAAACCAGGTTCGTCGGCTTTCTTGCATTTCAAAATATCAATTTCGCGCGGAGGAGGCCTCGATCGAACCGCAAGGGTTTCTTCGAACGGTAAATGCCTCTGCAGTCGATTGGGAAATCAAGCTCTCATCTTCAACATAGAGGAAACTCCTAGTTTCCAGTGTCCGAAATGCCATCGGGCTCCGCCGATCTTGGCGATCTTCACAAGGTGTGGGAGGTGAAGCCCCTTAAGAAGGCTGGGGAAGACGAGGCCCGACGGATCCTCCAGAGCATCGCGAAGCAGGTGCAGCCTATCATGCGTAAGCACAAGTGGAGGGTGAAAATCCTCTCCGAATTCTGGTATCCTTTTCTTTCGTTCCCCACTTAATCGTCTTCTTCAAGGGTTTTCTTCTTTCCTGGTTCCTCTTCTGTGCTTACGAAGGCCAATTGAAATAAAACCTTACCTGCAGTCCTTCAAATGCGCGTCTTTTGGGTGTAAATCAAGGTGGAGGGTCGCACGTGAAGCTTAGGCTGAGGCGGCACGATAGGATTTCGGAGTTCCTGCCTTACGAGCAGGTCCTAGATACGATGCTTCATGAGCTCTGCCATAATGTGCACGGCCCTCACAATGCTAGTTTCTACAACCTTTGGGATGCGGTAAGGAAGGTGAGCTTACTAGTTACTCTGATTTGTTTGTACGCTTGCAGGGTAAATTAAAATATTTTTATCTTTCTAATGAAATCACGCGTTAATAAGACAGTAAAACTGTGAGATCGATGAAAAATATGCATGAACCGTTTAAATGGTTAGAAGTTGAGCTGGATTCAGGTGCTTTCTCTTTTCTTCCAATAAAATTTGATTCTCTATCCAACTGATAGTGCTTTTGTTTGTGATCCATTTTAATTGTCATTTTCTGTCCACTTCCTATTTATGCTTCCTGAAAGCTTCACATTTCCCTCTTTAATGTTTGTTACTTTGTTTGAAAAGCATTGCTTCGTCGTTTGGTACCGTACGGATACAATAATGAAATTCTCTTTCATGTACGTATAGCGTATCAGTGCATTTGAGTAGTTTTGGCAGTTTCCTGCATACTATAAAATAGACACGTAGATAGCCTTTCCTTCGGATGTGCAGAGAATGCTGAACTAATCCTGCTTAGCAGAATTTTTTGTGTCTAGGTCTATTACAGCCCTACTCCCATTCCCTGCTCTTGAGACAAAGGCTAGGCGGTTTGACCTGGAATNTTTTCAATTCTTGTCACAGTTTGATCTTCATAACGGGGACAACCTAAGTCACAAAGACATGGAAATTTGTCTTCTTTCCTGTCTCAACACCCTGATACTGGTGCTCAGACACGTCAGGACACATTTTGGTTTGGATCCAAAATACATTAAATCCTTTTAAAAAAATGCACAAAATTTTTGTGAAATTTTGTATATATATATATATAAATTAGACCTTATTCAAAATGCATTTCTCTTTTTAACAAAATGTGCATTTTTTTTGTGGGATTTTGCATATAATATATTCATATGTTGCTGTGTATCTGTATCCACATTTTTCGAAACTGCCATATCTGTGCCTGGTTAGTATTCGTACCTGTACCCTGCACCGGTATCCATGTAACTTAGGGCACAACTTGACAACATTTACATGTACATTTACATACATATCAATATAAGGTATACATTCACATGGAAAATCAGATGGCCTTATACAATGCTGGATATGATTTATGGCCCTTAGCAAACTATTTCCTGATGCTTCTATGTGTAAAAATGAAATTTATAAAACAAAAATGAATGTAATTGGGCCAATGAGTTTATCTAGTATCATGCTCATTCCTAAAAAAGTTTTTCATGAAGTTTTAAATGTGGAAAGTAAATGTATACTGAAAATTTAGTCAAAACCCACCTAGTATTATGGCTAGGCTGTCTAGGCCAGCTAGGTTAAGTTGGCTTCCTGGACTTGAGGGTTGCAGGTGGCAGCACAGCTTGCTTGCCTAGGCTGTCAGTGGTACCTAGGCAGCTAGGCTGTGATTTGATTATTCACACAGTCTCGGTTTTTCTCCTATTCGCTGCTGTCTATTGCTTGTTCCTTGTACATGATCTTGTCTGTTTCAACAAAGGAGTTGGCGACTTGAGATCTGGCATCTGCTGCAAAGGTAGTGCAGCAGAGTCCTTTTCTCATGATTGCCTAAATTTAATCACTATGAGTAGATGTTCTGTGGAAGGGTAAGTTAGCATAATAACTAGTCAGTCAATGACTGGGCCTTGACTTGTCGACCGAGTCAGAGTCCAGGCCCTACTGATTTTGCAATTATAGTAGACTAGTCCATGAGTTGACAGCCAAGCTAGTAATGTAGTGCACGATCTGTAAGTTATATTGTAAAATTAAATGGTGACATGATAGTTGATATAAGTTGATTGCAAATAAACTGTATGGATGCATCCATATGGTCCATTTGTAAGCATTGCCACAGATGTCATAGATTTCATGAAGAACAAATGAATGAAACAAGAAAAAGGAATCTATTGCGATATTTTGAAACAAATGCTCTAATGAAAATATCACAATATGTTCCCGAGATTTTCATTTCTCTTTTTGTAAACTGCCATCTTTATTGTTATGCATACATATTTTATTTTTTTGGGATTTTTGCGATTTCCTTGAGGGTAATGTCACTCATAAGAACTTGAGAATGATATTTGAGACAATTATCATAAGCGAATTGGGAAACAATCCTTTTGTTTGTTTTAGGAATGCGAGGATCTTATTGCCAAAGGAGTAACAGGAACAGGTCAAGGGTTTGATGCTCTTGGGAGAAGATTGGGAGGATTTTCCCACACACCTCCTCTTTCATCATTACGCCAAGTCACATTACATGCTGCAGAAAGAAGGGCACAGTTATCAACTCTGCTTCCTTCTGGGCCAAGACGCCTTGGTGGTGATAGCAATATTATGAGCTCATTAAGTCCAATACAAGCAGCTGCAATGGCTGCTGAGAGAAGGCTGCATGATGATTTATGGTGTGGTGCTGAGAGCTATGATGATCCTTGTGGAACAGAAAACAACACCATGAATCATGGGCAATCATCTGTCAAGAGACATTTTGAAGTTTTGAACAGTTCCATGGCTTCTAAAATGGACACGTCAAAGGTAGATGATGAACTAGCCTTTTAGCTTCATAATGCTTTGCTATCTCAGTAACCACTGTACTGGCTGTCTTAGGAGGCATATGAGTGCAGCTCAAAACCAAAAGACCCTAGATCAGAGGCTAAAGATTTCCAGGACCATGATTTGTGGGAATGTGGTACTTGCACTTTGCTTAACCAGGTACCCTGGGTATATTTTGCTTCTAAAAAATTGCTTAGTTAAGCTGATGTTGTAAAATGCATGTCATAACATGCATTTGTTGGGCCTATATACCTTAGTTTCATGTCTTAAATCATAAATTTTGTGCAGTTCTTTTGATCCACACAAATTAGAAAATAGAATAAAGGAATTGCAAGAAGAATAATATTAACAAAAAAGTGAGACTTGATCATAAAGTGCTCTTAGTATTGAATTTATATAATAAAAAATACATACTATGTTGCATATTTCATTAGATGACCAAGATGATCTTTAAATTCTAATACTTAGGCAATTAGAAAGTGAGGATAAGTTGTAATCTTTATGCGTTTCTCTTCAGATAACCTAAAGGCGCATAAAGCTTCAAGTTTTTTCCTTCGGAGGGTTGAAATGGCTTCCTATTTCCTATGAAAAAAAGCCTTTACTTTCAGGAAATCAGCCTCGTATTTTATATTTTGATCCTAAATGTGCAAGGAAGCATCCCTCACACTGATAAGAATAATTTGGAGTGCTTTATGTGATATTTTAAATAAAGGCCAAACAGAAAGAATAAGAACAGGAAATAAAAGGATTTTTTTTTTTTGACACATCTTAAGTTCCTTGGAAGTGTACCCTAAGAAGGATGTAACCCTAAAAATCTAAGATACATCCTTCTTAGGGTACGCTTCTGATGCAAAATAAAAGCAGAATCAAATCTTGTAATTGGATGTAGTTTATTTTTCATACTTGTAAATGGATCAGATCCGTAATCCCTCCCTTTCTCTATATAAACAGAGATGGTCAATCGGTTGAAGAAGTGAAATGCAAGTTTTCTTAGTTTTCTTTGTTCTTCCAATTAGTTTAGTCATTTGCTTATAGAAGTAGTTTGCTGTTTTTTTCTCCTGTTCTTCCCTTTCCTAAGTTATAATTAGGGGGCGTTTGATGCGCCGGAAAAACACCATTCACCTGGAAAAAAAAATTCAAATTTTCAAAATTTTTCCATTCTACCAAACGCGGAAATAAATTTTCGACCTTTGAGGTCGATTCCGGAAATTTATTTCCGGAAAAAAATTTGCGTCTGGAGGGACGGAAATTTTTTTCCGGAAATTTATTTTTGCCCGTTAGGGCACGCGAGCGCGTCTCGCGTCTTCCTTCTCTTCCTTCGCGCTCGCGTCTTCCTTCTCTTCCTTCCTGTGCCGCAGCCGCTCCCTCTTCCTTCTCGTCGTCTCACACGAAGAACAGGTGCATCAGAGTTCCACGCCTCCACTCCACCCGAGCAGTGCAGCCGCGAGCCTCCCGTTCCTCTCTTTCTCGCAAGGTAGTGTGTCTCTCTCTCTCTCATTCTCTCTCTTGTTCCCCTCTCCAAGTAGGCCTTTTGAATGGAGCCCTTTTTAATCCGCTCCAGCAATCTGCGCAGCCTCGCGCAGCCTCTTCGTCTTCGCCTCTCTCTTTCTTTCCCCATCCGTTGCAATCGAGACAGAGGGAGAAGATAAAGAGGACTCGAGAGATCGCCAGATTAACTCACCGTCTCTTTTCCTTGCCGTCAGAGAGAACCGCTGCTGAGTGGCGTTGTTCCTGATCCTCCTTCTCACCAGAAGCCCTTCAGTGTAACAGCCTTCTCGCGTTTTGCATTTGTCAAGCTAAGGCTTAGGGTTTTACTGTATTACTGCCACAAAGGTTCTCATTGTCTTTTGGTACATAATCGCAACATCCACGGTGCATCTTCTTGGGGAATCCCTCTGGATTGCAACCATTCGAAAGATCTGTTTGCCGAAATGCCTGAGATTTTGCATTTTTAGATTTATACAGTTCGCTCTATGCTACCAAAACCGGTGGTCTTCCGTCTTTACGTGGCGGACATGATTTGCCGCTTGTCGTGGAAAGTGGAAAGACATGGCGTATTATCGTGCTTGTGTAGTATAGGAGGGAGGCAGTTGGTTTTTGAATTGATTCGAGTGTTTCACCTCTTTCCTGTGTCTATTGTGATATAAGTTAAATACTGCCCTTTGAAACCATTGTAAACATAATGTTTACTTGATGATTTATTAAGGGATAAACTAGAAATGTGGGTAGTTCATTGCCTTGTCTATGCACTTTCTAGATGCAGTTCATTTTTAGATTTTGTGTGTGTGTGTGTGTGAGAGAGAGAGAGAGAGAGAGAGAGAGAGAGAGAGAGAGAGAGAGAGAGAGAGAGAGCCTTCTGTTTTTTCTTCTTCTTCCACAGGTCATCTATTCATCTTTGTCAGCATCAGCAACTTGTTTTTTTTCCTTATGTTTCTTCTTTTTTCCACCAATCCCTTTTATTTTCTACTTCTCTTGCCTTTTGTTCTCATATGTGTTCTTTCCAGTTTGCAGATTTCTTGCTTGTGTTCTTTCCAGTTTGCAGATTTCTTGCTTGTGTACTGACGCGTTTCGCTATTTTTTTGGGTTGTCTAAGCAACTGCCTAATCATGCCAAGGCTTTTCAGTTTTGACAATATCAAAATCCTCTTGAACTGAGAATTTTCTATATACTTGTTATTGGTATTTTTCCCATTCCATTTTCCTATACCATCAAACTCAGAAATATAGAATTGGAAATATATTTCTGAGTCATCACACACACACCCAAATTGGAATTGGAAATATTTTTCCTATTCCATTTTCCCATTTCCTACATTTCCAGAAATATATTTCTAGAAATATATTTCCAGGCCATCAAACGGCCCCTTAGTGTTAAGCATAGTTTTAGTTTAGCAGTAAATGCAGTTGGATTAAGATTCGTTCAATCTTAATCTTGTTTGCATCAATTGGTATCAGAGCGAGGCTTTTACAAAAATGAAAGACCAAGTTCAGCAAACCTTGCTGCTGACTGTAGCAAGGCATGAATCTGATTTATCTTTCATTAGAGAGGATCTTGCTATCGTAACCAAGAACATTGACGAAATCAGAGGAATGCTCTGCTTTATCTTGCAGAACACACAACTTCGTAGTGGACTTCCTTTGATGGTGGGTCGATCGTCGTCTTTTTCAACCCATGAGCAAGAGGCACTGCTGCTTCACCATCGGACAACGTTGAACCCAGCCATGGTTGAGGATGAGAGTCCAGAGGAGTGGCAGAGGCTGACCGCTGCGTCGCCATCAAGTAAAGGATCCGAGAGCTCCTTTGGCAGCAGGGGAACGACCTTTGTTTCGTTCGTCTCATGTGCAGGGAAGCAAAGAATTTCTCTGCCCGAGGCAGCCCCACCTATGGGTCTACCGTCCACTGGTCGACAGGGAGTGGTGGATGCCTTCACCGTTGAGGGAGCCATTGAATCCGACGCCCCGCCTCTTGCCGGTGGAGGCCCTAGGCCATACACTAGCAACAAGGGAATTTTGCCGCCCACGCGAGCCCCATTCTTCAGTTCGCCTGAAGGAGAGCAGGTCATTGCAGCTCGTCTCGAGCTGCCGACAATGAGCCCTGCCGTTATTATGGGAAGGCGTCTGGAGGAGAAGCGGTCACCAGCATGCACGATTCCAGTGGGGAAAGACGTCGAAATCGTCGCCAGCAGCTCTGCAACCGTGAGGTAGAATCAGGTGGTGCCTCCGCCCGATCGGCCGTCGCCCGTCGTTCTGCCTCCCACTGAAAATCGAGCACCGAGAGAGAGTCGACCGCCACCGCCGTCCACCCACCATCATCATGGGTGGGAGGCGGTGGGTGCCTTGCCCTCTGGTTTCCCCCTTCCACCCCTGTTTGAGGCGGCCGGTTCCTTTTGGGACCGGTTCAAGTGGAACCGGGTTTTGGACTCGGTTTGAACCTATATCGCCCGGTCTGCTGGTTCAAGGGTTTGGATCCATACCTAATCCCACTTCTTCCACCTTCTTTAATTGGATTCGGTGTGGGGTTGCTCCAGAACCAAGTCCAAGCTCAAGTTCCTTCTCCAAAGCCACCACCTTGATCATCATAAGAAGATAGTGAGCGGACCACCACTTTAGTATATGCAGGCGAGCGGGGGGACCTCTTTGTCCCGCAGATCCAAACCTTATTAAAACTCTCTAAGTTGAAGAATCATTTTAGCAGAATGAAAGATTTAAACTCGTCGAGGACGACTCTTCTCCAACTAGGGGAGTCTGATGCAAAATGAAAGCAGAATAAAATCTTGTAACTGGATCTAGTTTATTTTTCATACTTGTAAATGGATCCAGATCCATAATCCCTCCCTTTCTCTATATAAAGGGACGTCAGTTCATTTTGTAGGATGGTCAATCAGTTGAAGAAGTGAAATGCAAGTTTTCTTAGTTTTCTCTGTTCTTCCAATTAGTTTAGTCATTTGCTTAAAGAAGTAGTTTGCTGTTTCTTTTTTCTCCTGTTCTTCCCTTTCCTAAGTAATAATTAGTGTTGAGCATACTTTTAGTTTAGTAGTAAATGCAGTTGGATTAAGATTCGTTCAATCTTAATCTTGTTTGCATCAACTTCCAAAGGCATGCTGTTGATTACACAAATATTAAAGTGGGACACATGACGGGTAACAGTCTTGCCAATAGTTGGATAGGTAATGTGACATGGCATAATAAACCACATTCTTCTGACATAAATAAAATGTATAAGTTGCAAAACATCATCCACAACTTCCTTCAGCTTAATGCTAGTAATCTTGTTGTGGTTCCATAAGAAATACAAAAAAAAGAAAAAAGGAAAAAAAAGGAAAGTGTTCTCTGTGGATAAAAAAGTCCCTAATGTAAGCCGAAGAGTAAAACTTGCAAGTGCATGATTCAAGAATTTAATTATTTATCGACAAAGTCCTTAAATAGTTAAACTAATCAAAATAAGAGGGGATACATATGATGACTTCTCTAGACTCTTTCTACAATACAATTGTTTAACAAGGTCCTTAAACTAATAAAACAAGAGGAAATACATATATTTCCGATGAAGACTTGATGACTTCACTAGACTTTTCGGCCGTCCCACTAAGTTCTTTTATAACTTATGCGGTTGATGGTGGTGCAGCATCTTCACTACGTTCTTTTTGATGTTGTGGTCGTATAACTTATGCTGTTGATGTTGGTGCAGCTTCTTCATCACAAGAGTCAAGGTCCATCAAATTTCTAATGTATCATATTGATCTCTATAGTCAAAACAGTACTTATAAAGGTACACCTGGGATGTTGATTGCAACTATTGTCCTTTTTTAGGTGAACTCCCATGTCAACATGAACCTATCTTGTCAGCCACTTAGTTGCAACTTAAATGTTTGCTGTCTACCTCTTAGACACTGATAAGTTGTTCCAGTTCTTTTAAATGTTTAATTGACAATATTGATGGACAAGGTCACCAGATGTTCTAGCGAATCTAACCATTATGAAATCTAAGTAAAAAATTAACAAAAGAATGTCACAAACATGTCTTAGATTTTATGTGAATGGTTGCATGTGCATTTATGAACCGTGTCATGTGTTACAAACTCTATGCATATGTGCCATAGTTTGCCTATATGTTAGTAACTGTTGCACACACACACACACACATATTGAACATAGGACTCTTTTCTAATTTTTCTCATTTATTTATTTTCTGTTCTTTTTATTTCTGTCTCTTTGCCTTTTTTCGGTGTTCTGTATTTTGTTCAGCTGTGGAAAACGCAAGGGCCTTCAATGGCTAGAATTCTAGTTATTGGAGATCCCAATAGCTCTATGGGAAGTCTATTTAAGGGCCATTTTTTGCCCTCCAAAGATGCTTCTTTTGAATTTTCCTTCAAGGTCTTCTACGTTTGTGGCCCTTTCCTTCAAATACTTTTTTGGTTTGAATAGTGTGAGGCTCTATTTTGTTTTCCCTAAGGCTGTGTACCAAATCAGTTTGCGTGCTTATGCTCTGATTTACATTGTATCAGGGCTTGGATTTATGCGATCTAATTGTGTTTATTTTTTTCCTGCCTCAAGCATGGCTTGTTCACCAGCCGTTGGTGAAATTATTGTGATTTCTCTATCCAACCTTTTGGCATTGATGAAATCATGGAAATAATTTGTTGCTGCATCTTTAGAGGCATGCTGAATACTATGAATTGGCAAGTGCGATTAACTATCTTCCATGGACAAAAAAGTCTCTTCTATTCATTTTTCTAACCTTTCTATGACAAATTACATACAATGAGCTCTAATCATGGAGTCTTTATTAGAAGCATTGTCACATATATTGCGTTTTTTCTTCAAAAAACAAACACTATGTTATAGGAAAAAGAAAAAGTGAGAAAACTGGAAAAAACACACTTTTTAAAAAGATAAAAATTAACTTAACAAATTTTTGTCATGTTTTTTTTCCCTTTTTTCAATGTTTCTCTTTTTTGACATTAATATCATCATGGATTAGACTTTAAACTTAGGCTATTTTTCGCCATCATTAAAAAATTACATTTATCATCTTATCAAGTTATTTCTATGTATTCTTATTAGTTTCTAATTATTTTATTTTTAACTAATTTTATTATTCTTTCTTTTCTAGAAATATTGTTGATATTCTCGAGAGAACCAATTTTGCCAAAAAATACCTGAGAAAATCTTTGCTATAAAAAATGTCAAGAATGTTATTTATAAAAATGATAGGAAACATGGGTTATGGGGGCCTGTATATCAGACAAAAGGCCTATGCCATATAGGGTGCAGAGTACGGTGGCGGGTGTGGGATGTAGCAAATTCCAAAAAACTTTAGTGTAGATGCGAAATATATATATATATATATATATATATATATATATATATATATATATATATATATATATATATATATATAATCACGAGTCATAACTCATAAGAGAGGTTCCATCAATATCTTGATAGATTAACAATGACAAACCAAAAGGATTAGTCTTAAAGGGTTGTTCGTTCAACAACTACAGAAAAACATCATGTCTTCATCATGCTTCATTAATATTTTGATTACCTTCAATGCTTTCATTGAAATACATATCATCACCAAAATCATCTGAAGGAAGAACATGATCAATTAAACCATATTAGCTAATATGCAAGTTGCACTCTCCTTCGAAGTCGAATCCTTTTGAGTGTACATCCCAATATTAAGATTATCTACAACCGTATTTTATTATAAGATGAAAATTTAAAATTTGAAATATTGAATAAACAAAATAACATAAAGAAATATCAAATGTACAATACTTATACTTTTTTTTCCTTTCTTAAAAGTAGACGCAAATTGAAGTGCACATTAACTAAGTCGTCCATATGCTTGCTAGTGAGTTTGTTCCTTTTAATATTATGTATATGAGCATATACACTCTAGTTTCTTTCATATTATGATGATGTAACAGGCTATTTTAGTAACTTCATGGCCAATGTTTGGAGTGTTGACATTTCCGATCCATATGTCGACCACCAATCACAAGGGCTTAGATTTTTCATCTTCTCTTTCTAATTCTACATCTTTTAGAATCAAATCTTCATGCATTGAATTTTAAATTTTCATAATTGGCTTGTTTTCTAATATAAGAGGTCTGAGTAAAGTCTCTCCATGCATGATATTTTTTCCTTTGATATCTCGTGATCTCGATTTGGAGGGACACATCGAGGAGCTCCTTGCAGCCATTTTTTACTATCATATTTAGGATTCAAAGAATGAGCCATGCAGTGTAGGAAGTATTATTCTTATCTCATTTTCTACTAATCTTGAATATATGCGATAAAAAACCTCTGAATTATCAAGTGCAACACATTTCTTCTCATGCTTAAACATTATAGGCTGAATTTGCTCAATCATATTATCCCATATTTCATAAACCTTATGAATATAGACTCATTTTTGTCTACTTCAATTATTATGCACCAAATTGGCTTTGTGAACTCCAAAAAGTATATCAATCTGTCCTACCATTTATCTTCCACAATAATGTTCTTAATTGCTTGCACTTTAGCCTCATCTTCAGTATGATAGAAGCTTCATCGTTGTGAGCCACCATATGAATTAATGCGTGTCTTACTCGTAGAAATTTTTTAACATGACAATGAATGGAAGCAAATCTTGTCTCAACAACTTTCAACAATCTCAAGTCTAAAAACTACTAAAAAGAAACAATGCATGCTGGTGATTAGCAGTGAAATTATATATACTTTGCATCTCTTTCTAATTCTTCAGTCCATGAAAATAATTCATGCCTCAAGGATCTTATGTAGATGAGAATGCTTTAGAGACATGTTTTGGGTCATATGGAAGAACAAAATCAGATAGACTGGTTGGCAAATTTTTCCATTCTAGCTGCATTCTTTCCAATGTAGCTAGAAATTCCTATTAGAAGAAAGTTCGTGCTTGTAGTTGTAAATAACAAATTGGTTAGGAATCTGCCTCCAAGTTTAGAAAGTTTGCAAACATCATTTCTTAAGGATGAGAAGAATGGGGTAAAATTTAGGTAGCACAATTTTCAAATGGAATAGAACTGGTTTATCCATTGTTTTTGGTTGGTGGATAGACTTTCAAAGGCGTTTACTAATTAAGTTTATTGCTATTGCATGTGATGAGCCAATATCTTGAAGACAGTTGATGCACTTGGCAGTATGAAGATGTTAAACATTTGAAATGGTTATTTATAGAAATGATAAAAAAGGGCGGCCTTGATAAGGTAGTGTACTATATCTTTCCTTTCTGTATATATTAATTTTGAGCATGGTGGTTAATGGTGGTCTTGGTAACTTATTGTATACGAAAAACTTTTTGTCCTTTCGTATATGGAAACTTTCATCTCTTGCACGCATAAGAAACCACCATTTGCCTCGTGGAATTATTTTGATAAATATTGATATCTTCCACGTTCTCAGGTTCCTTAGGTGATGAAAATGGTTATTCGGATGCTGATATGATCCATAGGGCAAAAACATCAGATATATGTGGAATAGCAGTGACATATTTGACTGGACTCTGGAAGTTTCAGGAGTTAGGCAAGTATAGCAAGTTGAAGCATGAACCCATGTCGTTCTTGGATGTAAACCAGATTCCTTCTTACTTACTATTGTGAACTGTTGAAAATAACATTCATTGGATTTGACCTATAAAAGGCAGAAAGACGACGTCAGATACTTATCTGGACATGCATCTTCTAACCCGAGTTAGGTCTAGTTCAGACAACAGTGAAAAGCAAAAGCAAAATTCCCGTGTCTTTTCCCACAAGGCAAATAAGAAAGTGCATTCTGGGATAACGATATGCTGATTCCAAGTCATTTTCAAAACTCCTTGAAATCCCAGCTTCCGAGCAATAAGGTCCGTATTCATTCCTAATTCATCAGTCTACACAGGGCCTTCAACATTTTATAGATGCTCTCTCTCCCTCTCTCTCTCCATCTATAAAGTACAACTTCATTTGGTGCAAGCGTTAAACTTTCGCAAGCAGCAAGTCGCACAAGAAATGCACGATGGAACCCTGAAAAGAGCACCTCAAACAGAAGCTCTGGATAGTATGGAATCGAATAAAAGACAGCCAGTTTGGCCAAACATGAGAGACCGAGAACTGTAGCATGCACGATGGAGATTTAAAAAGCCTACATGAGGGAGGGCCGAATACGGTTGGCTGGGAAAATTTTGATGTAGCAAGTTGAAATGAAAGGATGGACCTCATCTGCCTCATGGGGTGTAACATAACTAGTTGGGTAGGCAGCACGAACAACATGCATCATATGTTTGATTCCGGTGGGTGCTACTCCCCTGTGACCACAAACAGTAAACCACAACAGTCCTTGCTATACTGTACCTTACCCAGGTTCTTGATGCAGCCTATGACCTAAAACATAGGGGGAATAAGGGGAGCGTGTGGGCTTATTTTTCTAGGTAGTATACTGTTAACCTCCTGCCCACCCAGAGTAGATGGGCATCATCCAGCCAAGTGCACCATTTGAAATGCATGTCAAGAGAAAGCTGAAAAGACCCATGAAAGAAGCTACAGGAGAGATGAAAAGGAAAACCAGGGTATTCCGTGTTCTCGGAGGGGTCCAAGCGTCAGTACTGAGGCATTGATGACACCAGCCATGCTACTAGGGTCTATTGAGTTATTGCTACGCGAACTGTGAATTGAAACACTCTAAAAACAGTCACGGCAAGGGTAAAGAGTTGAGAAAGTAGTCCGTTGTGACTGGTGATGCATGGCGATAGCTCGGGCAGAGTATGTGAACTGCCCCGGCATCCATGGCAAAGAAACACATTGTGGCGAAGAGAGAAAGACATGGGCAGGAGAGAAAGAGAGGGAGAGACGAAAGTGCAAGAGATTTGGATTGCTTTTCCGTGAGCTGCGCGACGTACACAACTGACCGTTAGATGAAAGGGTTCAAATGGTTCATATACTGCACTGTGTTCAATGTTACTAGACAGCCAAAATTAAAAAATTATCACTAAAAAATAATAGTTGTATGAGCGATAGTGAATAATGATGATCATGAAACAACAATAGTTCATGGTCTTCTTAGTAAAGATTGAAAATACTTTTAATAACAGATTTTAACATCAAGCATTGTCCGGCACATGACACGCATATCTATATAAAATTCCTAGACGACTCTAACATAGCACACCTCCCAAATCATGCATCAAGAAATCCATGATTAAAGGTCACCTAATGCATTAATGAAGGGATCCCAACTGAACATAGGGATCCATCATCTCTCTCTCTCTCTCTCTCTCTCTCTATATATATATATATATATATATATATATAAATAAATAGAGAGAGAGAGAGAGAGAGAGAGAGAGAGAGAGAGAGAGAGAGAGAGAGAGAGAGAGAGAGAGAGAGAGAGATGGTGGAACCCTAGGTTCAGTAGGAATCCCCTCATTATATATAAATAAAGAAATAGCAATAGAGCTTTTTTCAAACATTTGTAATTCATGGTCTAATCTGACATCTTGCTTTCAACATGGGACTTGCTAAAAGTAAACTTAGGGAAAAAGAAGCCAATGGGAAATGCTTCAAGAAGTTGTGCAGGAGCATCCTACACTGTTAAATAGAGCATCCACTTTGCATAGATTAGACATACAAGTGTTCCAACCTATTTTAGTGGAGTGATGAGCTATTTGTTTACAACCATTGGTTTTTAAGGGATAATACACTGTGGACATTGATGGAGATCAAATGGCTGTTCATGTACCTTTATCTTTGGAAGCTCAAGCAGAAACTCTTTTACTTATGTTTTCTCATACCAATCTCGTCTCCAATCTTTGGGGATCTCATTCCCGTACTCACTCAATATATGCTTATGGGGTTCTACGTATTAACGATCAGGAATGGTAGAGATATTTGTGCAAATAGGTATAATCAACATAACCCCAGAAACCACCAAAATGAAAGAATTGATCATAGTAATTATGATTATAGGAAAGGAAAATAACCCTTACTTTCTAGTTCGGACGATGCACTTGGGGCTTATCAGTAGAAAGGGATCGATTTATATACTATTTAATGGCTACAGTGGTGAATAAATCAACGTGTCATTGCCTCAATAAACAGAGAAGTTCTCATTGAAGTTCAGTGTGATCAATATTGAGTAGTTAGAAGTATAAAAAAAGAAATGTATTGTATATACATTTGAACTACTGTTGGTCATTTTTCCTTTTATCGAGAAATACGTGCAAGCTTTTAGTCTGTCATATTCATATGGTACCTGATATGTGGTATCTCCCAGGATCTAGTTCAGTCTGGTAATTCCTAAATTTTTAAGGGAATTAAGATCGAGGAAAGAAAGTCTTAGTATCATTGACTCAAACCCACTGTGGAATCTACTCGTCAGAATATGGAGGTACGTACGGCAGAATGGGCAGATATAGTCTTTCACAACAAAGTGGATAGATAAAACTGCCATAAAACGGCTTATTAGAAGATTAATAGATTATTTTGGATTAACCTATATATCACACATTCTGGATCAAGTAAAACTTCAGGTTTTCAGCAAGCCACCGATACCTCCATTTCATTAGGAATTGATGATCTTTTAATACTTTTTAAGAGATGGTTAGTCCAAGATGCTGAACAACAACATTTGATTTTGAAGAAGCACCATCATTATGGGAATGTACATACGGTAGAAAATTACATCAATCAATCAAGATATGGTATGCCACAAGTAAATATTTGAGACAAGAAATGAATCTTAATTTTAAGATGACCGATCGTTCAATTCCAGTCTATATAATATCCTATTATGAAGCTAGAGAAAATGCATCTCACTGAACTATTATTCACCAAAAAGTCAGAAATGGATCTTTCTTGCACAGAAAGAGATTGAACATGCATTTGATCTTGATACTTGTGGAGTGAAAAAGACATTAGTCTGGATTTGCACGGATCTCCCAATAAGATCCACAAATGACTTATTTTGGGTAAGAAATGAACATTACTGTGCATGGTAGACACTAGTACTCCAATGCATGTCTCTCTTCAAGTCAGAGTAAATATATTTTTGAATCCTCTCTTTAAAATAAAAAGTGGATGTTCCAACACGAATCTTAGCAATCACTTGTTCTGATTCCAGATATTGAACATTTTGAATCAAAAGAAAACTTTTTGGTAGAACATTCAGACTATGCAAAATATCATGACTCTCAATAGTCACATATAGGTCTACATAGTAAAGAAAAGCAAGATGTCCATAATGTGCGTGTGTGTGGGATGAACCAAATTCTCATTAAATTTGATTTTTTTCACTAGATTGATGAATTTTATATTTCAATGCATGATAACACCAATGGTTAATAGTGTTTTTAATGAATGATTCGGGCCACTTTTATTGAAGGAATTTTTATTATTGTTATTATATATATATATATATATATATATATATATATATATATATATATATAGAGAGAGAGAGAGAGAGAGGTGGCAACTAGAGCCGTTGGGCCTCCACCATCATGACAATGACCTGGCGGGTCAATTGGCGTCAGGGAATGGCACTGGCAGCCATTGGTGCGTTGATAAACCTGGGGAGAGAGGGGGAGAGTTGAGGAAAGAAAGGGAAGGTGAGGGAGAGAGAGAATATGGGGGAGAGAGAAACATTAAAAAAAATAAAAAACAAATGAACAGCTTCAAAACCATCCGGTTTGAAGATCAGATGGCTCTGATCGCTATCCATTTGACAAACATGTCTTAGAGTTATGGTTCACTTTCTCTCTC
Source organism: Nymphaea thermarum (assembly GCA_011799765.1). Taxonomy (NCBI): domain Eukaryota; kingdom Viridiplantae; phylum Streptophyta; class Magnoliopsida; order Nymphaeales; family Nymphaeaceae; genus Nymphaea; species Nymphaea thermarum. Next base: position 190,879 of record JAANDH010000310.1, on the reverse strand, counting down.
TCTCCCCCCTTATATATATATATATATATATATATATATATATATATATATATATATATATATATATATATATATATATATATATATAGTGTGTGTGTATGTGTATACATATACATATATATATAAGGGGGAGAGAGAGTGAGAAAGGAGGGACTGTATATATATATATATATATATATATATATACATGTGTGTGTGTGTGTGTGCATATGCATACAAGAGTGAGAGAGAGGGAGTGTGTGTGTGTGTCTATGTATATATAGATATGTCTCCCCTTACACCAGTTTTTTGGTATAAGGGGTACGCTCTCTATGGAGCATCCGAACTCAAATAGTTGGGTCCTTGAGCTCTCTAATGTTGACGCTTCTGCTATAGAAACCTCCTGGTCACTTGAAAGTTTAGAAACCTTGGAAGCAAATGTTTCACAACCTTGGCTTTGGAGTTTGTCATTTCCATGAGCCTGTGAAGCTCAAGGCATCTCTTTTCCCGTGTTTTGGCAAGATCTTGTACTAGGAACACTTCTCAGTGATAAGTTCTAAGGTTGATTTATCCATCACTTTCGAATTGCTAGATTTTTTTTTTCAAAGTTTTCCTTCTCTACCTCAACTAGAGCGAGACTTCTTTTAGCTTGGCCTCCTTCATGCCTGCATAATTCTATGCAATTTCCAAAATTTGAGATTTTTCTTATTGCAGCTTCTAGGTCTTGCAAAAGTTTTGAAGTTTGTAGGTACACTTTTCACATTCTTCTTTTGCATCCAAGAGCAGTATGTATGTGCACCTTACTTGTTTTTCAAGTTCACGCTCTCTTTCTTTTGATTTCCCAAGCAGTCTCTCTAGTTTAACCACTTTTTTTCTTCACAGTGCTTTGAGGTCTGAGATCCAGATTGAGTCATCAAGCTTTAGGGACTGCTGGTGCATGAGATTAGGACAACCTCATGTTCTACGCGTTTCTCCAAAACACTACTAGATCAGTTTCCATCTCCTCAGTTTTCAGTTTTGGTTGATGCAAAGCCGGTTGAAGATGACTAATTTCACTGGAAAAATGGTTACATAGCTAGTGTTAACTCTTTTCCAATCCCAACTATTGCCTGTTTGGTATGTCAAAGTTTCTTAAAGAGCCACCTTTTGTGCCTGCACATTTGTGTCTCAAATTACAAAAAGTCGCAGTCACATTTCACCGAACCATCACAAATCCTTTCTACTACAGTTCCTCGAGGTAAGCTTAATCCAGACCATCACCATATTTAATCTAAATAGCTTTCTATCTTAAACTGCTCTTTCACAAGAACTGTTCTTTTACATGGTCTACTGGCATGTTCAGGGCCTTCCACGCCATTCTCTACTTATCATTTTAATGGCTGCTAGCATCTTCAGGTCATCGACATCTTCTACTTATATTGAGAGGGAACCGTCATTCCTTGGTTACTCACTCAAGGAAAGCATAATGCCAAGGTATAATGATTTTAACATTCAACTAAAAGAAAAAGAGAAGATGCAACTAGGTGCGAAGCCAGAAGTTTTTTTTCTATGGAGCACTAAATATATGGTTAACAAATTTTCTATTGATCATGGAGCAGTGATTCGGATCTCGTGGGGCTACCCCATATAACTGGACCCATGTGTACCTTAGTTTCAACATTAAATTAACCTTTCAATGAGTGGGATGCATGGAGAATATGCCCCATGGAGACTTCACCTGCCTACGCCCCAATATGCAAGAAAACTGCATTTGGAAACTATGCATTCATGTGCTTTAGATTGTCCATGTTGAGAAGGAATAATCTCAGGGGGATGAAATCAAAATGTAATGGTCCAAACCTTGGTTGACAAACCAGGTTTTCAGACATCATCTGAACAAGGATTAGGCAAATTAAAATAAGAAACCACTAAAAGAGGGGTTATAGGGGTAATTAAAGTACTCAAACCACAAGGAATCCGATGGTATTTGGTGGAATGCCGTGACCATTTTCTGTGTTTTGAAAAGCGGATAACATGTGTACCACTCAAAAGCAGCGTCTTCGCGTATGCTGTTATGAGGACATGGTGGAAGCAGTGGTGAAAAAGAAAACAAAAATCTGGCATATCTAAAAAGAAGAATTTACTGTTAGCAAGAGATAATAGAATTTCAACACATGCTTTACTTGCTTTTTCATAATGGTGGACAAAGATGCAAGATGAGAGAGAGAGAGAGAGAGTTAAAAAAACAAATAGCACCTGCTGCTTAGTTTGTGATAGAAAATAAATGGAAGCCAAACAAAAACAACAATGTATGGATACCTTGTTTCAGGTAATGAAGTTGATGTCTCTTGTGCTCAACAGGGATACGTTTTCAATAGTGTTTTGGAATAAACCCTAATGCCCACAACCTTTACCATGAAGGATCTACCATACGTCCGTCTCATTTTCGTTTTCTCTTTTCTTATACATTATTTTTCGTAGTAACCACCTAAAAATGTGGTCTACATGATCAGACGGTTATGTTACTCACTTTTAGGTTACAATATAGATTTTGGATACAGCCCATCATGGGCAGATCTACATTTAAAATCCAACATTCTCCCACTCGCACATGATGAGTAGACTATTTATTAAAGTAGAACTAGTTGCTTTTCCAGAGTTGCCCCATCAAACCGAACCATTCATAAACTTCAAGCAATACACTAAAGGCGCATCACTAATTCATCACTGCAAAACGCAGTTGAGAGTTCATAAGGGTACTAAATTGGATACATATGTTAATGTCAAATTCAGTATCCACGAAATTCACACAATAAAGGAGCAGGGATCATCCTTCATTTTCCATATATGGTTGACTTTGTTAAACAATGCTAACATATGTAGTATATCTCACATACTATGGCAAAGTTGTCTCACCATTGTAAGATTTGTGCATGCACTAAATAATTAAATTTTACCATATAGATCACTAAAAGTCCAACCCCTCCAAGAGGACAACTCACCTCTCAATCCAACTAAGATAACCTGAGCCCTCAGATCTGGTTACCAGGTGTACATGATTTTATAAGATCATCTCGGTCTTATTGATCTTTAGTTTAACACTTCATTTTGATCCAATCAAGGTGATATTTTAATATAAATATATACAAGACGTCACAAGTGTTCTATGTCTCAAATTCATTGACATCTCAAGACATGAAACTCGTCTGGCTTATCCATAAGCACCTCTACGTCTTGTTCATTTCTTCTCAGCTCGTCTTTCGCATAACACCTAAGGCGATCAGTTCATGTGAGTAAACAATTTACACCTGGTTGCACAACCTAACATAGATATATAACATGCTTGAAAAAGAATTATTACACAAAAGTTCAATTTTTATGTATTAGTAAGTCTCATCGACATTACATGCTTTTTGAATACATCAACAGGAATTGGCTTAGTCAATGGATCAACTACCATTTCACTAGTATGAATATAATTCGGTATCAATGTGTTTGGTTTTATTATGAAACTTTAGATTCTTCACATCGCAATCACCGTTTGATTGTCACAATAAATACTTATTAGGACTTTTGCATCCGAGACAATCCCAAGATGCTTAAATAGTCTCTTTAACCAAACACCTTTTAGCACTGCCATAGATCCAAATACAAATTCTGCTTCCACGGTCGATAGGGGTAGACATGTTCGTCTCTTACTACACCAAGATATTGCACCATGGTTAAGCAAAAACACATATCCTGATGTGGAATTTTGTTCATCGGGGTCTTCTCCCCAACCTCCATATGTATCACCTTCTATATGGAAATGTCCACCACTACCATGATAGCATAGAGCCAAATTTTCAGTGCCTTTCAAGTATTGCATAGTTCTTTTAACTGCTTTCCAATGAGCACTTCCAGGATTTGACTGTTGTTAGCTAACCATACAACCGCATGGCATATGTTTGGCCATGTACACATAGTTAGGTACGTAAGATTGCCAACAACATTGGAATATGATACTCTTACATTTGGTTTTTCTCATCTAATGTTTGTGGACACATTTTTATTGATAGACTATCACCTTTTTTCATTGGAGTACTAACTGGTTTGCAGCTTTGGATATTGAACATATTGAATCACTTTAGGACCTTCTTTATAGACTATCGCCTTTTTCCCTTGGGTTGTTCGATGTAAATTTCTTCATCTAATTCTTCATTAAGGAATATTGTCTTTACATCCATCTGATGTGATTCCAGATTCAAATAGGAGATGATAGCTAGTATGAGGCAAACAAAAGTGAGCTTGACTACTGTAGAAAAGTTTCATCATGGACTATGCTCTCTTTCTATGTGTATCCTTTTGCAACTAGGTGAGCTTTAAATTTTTCAATAGACCCTTGAGCATTTTTCTTTATATTGAACTCATTTGTTCCCAATAGCTCTTCTCCATGGAGGAAGACGAGCAAGTTTCCAAACTTTATTGGTGCTCATGGATCTGATCTCTTTATCTATTGCATTTTTTTAGTTTTCCTTTTTTGGGCTATAAAGAGCTTTTCGCACAAATTTTGTAATGTAAAAATATCATCAGGAGCTACCATCATAGCTTCTCCTTTTATGTCAAATCTGCATCACAAAATTCTCTTCCTTGTACATTGATGAAGCACTATGACAACACTGATATCCTGTTCTATATGATCTTCATTCCTACTATTTAGGTCAGGTTGTCTACCTGTCCATAGTTCATAAGGAGTTGATGAAACATATTTAATAGAAACACAATTAAAGATATGTGTTACAATCAATAAACAATCTTCTCAAAAGGCGATAGCAATTGTGCTTGTGCCATCATAGATCTGACCATCTCCATTAAGGTTCTATTTCTCCTTTCAACAACTCCATTTTGTTGTGGAGTACGAGGAATGATCAATTGTTTATATATTCCATTCTCATCACACGGTTCCTTGAACTATTCCAACAAATATTCTTTACCTTGGTCTGTTCTAAGAGCTTTGATTCTTTGATCAAGTCGATTCTCTACCAAATTCATAAAGCGTTTGAAACAATCCAGTGCTTCAAATTTATAAGAGATAAAATATACATATCCATCCCGAGAGTAGTTGTTACTGAATGTAATAAAATATGATGCACCTTGTCTACTAGTTACACTCTTAGGACCACATATGTCTGAATGAATTAGTCGTAATATAATATTTTCCCTAATTTCCTTACCAGACGGTTTCTATGTCGACTTTCCTGCCAAACAAGGTATATCAAATTTCATGGCGGACCCCAATAGTCCCTCACATGCAAGCCAATCTATTCATTTTTGTCCAATAAGCCCCAAGACAGCATGCCAAGTTAACACATCCACATTTGTATGCATGCTAAAACAATCACACATAGTAGGAATTAATACAAACATCCAACACAAAGAAATCATTAGCTAGAACTCTAAAAAAGATCACAGAGTTTTTGAAGAGTATTGCAACAGAATTGTCTTAACAAACAAGTCTATAACCAAAGGTCAATAAAACAAAAACTGAAACAAGGTTTCGTCGAATATGAAGAACATATCGTATAGCAGAAGATTCTATCCATTATATAGAGATAGTTGGCAGGTTCCCATACCACGAACCTCTGCACGACTGTTATTCCCCATGAACAACTATCTTCCTCCAGTTGAGATTTTCCAATATTCGAAAAACATGCTACGATCACACATTACATGGTCTGTTGCTTTTGAGCCTACTATCCACAAAGGATGAAGTTCAACAATTAGGGCACAACTAGAAACAAAAGAATAAATAGATTGGGTCTTCAAGGTGCAAGCCTTCTGTGGTATGCGCACCTTCTTAAGTGCTTTGCACTCTCTCCCGAAGTGACCAAGCTAACCACAATTAAAACATTTTATTTTTTCCTCATCTTTTTTTCTGTCGTGCTTTTCACGACATCTCAATTTTCCATCATATGTCTTCTTTCCCTGTGCCTTACTGCGCTTGTCCTGAACCTCTTTGGACCAATCCTCTCTTCTGCTTGTGACAAAGAAAATTCCTGGAATTTTCAGCCATGTAGGCTTGATTGCTGGATTTAGCAGCCTCAAGACACTCATTTTTCAGTTTCAAGTGACGAGCAATTTCATCAAAGGTCTTTATGCTCTCATTATGAGTCACTAATTTTTATGTGTTACCAGTTATTTGGCAACAATGTTATCAATGCCTAAACTTGTTGTTCCTTTATGAGAACATGTCCAACAAAATTGATCTCTCTAATCATGTTGGCTATCTTCTTGAGATCCCGACTCATGGTGTGTTCATGCTGCTTTCTATACGAGTCAAATTTGAAAGCAAGCTTCCTAAGCTTAGTGGCCGAAGTGCTTAAAAACTTGTCTTTGAGAGCTCTCGACATATGTTGTGCAGTCTCATAATATTCATATTGATACATTATATCATCTTGTATTGAGTATAACATTGTTACACAAGCAACAGTGTTCATGCATTTCCATGCATTATATGTTTCTATGTCTCTGCACACTTGCTAACCATTCTCCTTAGGTCTAGTAATAACATAGTTCAGGATGTCAAGGGCTTCAGCCTCCTCTAAGACAAATTGGATCTTACAATGCCAAATGTCATATTGTCTCCATTAAGTTTTTCAATGCGGGCTAAATCTAGTGAGGTCTTACTTGGTGTAGCCATCTCCTTACAAAAGGAAAAGAAAGATCAACATTCTTAATGTGTTGTCCAAGCATGTTCACTATTGATAACATATCTATGTTCCGTTAGGGTCATATGGCTAGAAACATTATTTATTTCATAAGGTATGGAATCAAAATCATCTCCCCTTTTTTTAATGATCCAAACCATGTAGCTAATTAATAAACCCTAACTTTAATACACAATTATAGTGAGTTCAAACCTTATTGAATATCACTTATGATAGCATCCATATCATATAATGATTTAAAAGAAGCATAACAGTCATAGATAATCATGATAATATAAGAGAAAATGAATAAATGTCACACACCTACAAATGCATGAACCTTATTTGCATCAAGTCCATAAACAAGATATGTCTATCCTTATTGACAAAAAACAAAACAGAAGAACAAAAATCATAATATCAAATTTCGGCAAATAACAAGCAACCAATCAATTATAATTGTATCAGGGCACGATCGTATAACTCTGTGCAAAGACAGGTAGTCACATTAAAAGTTTGAATGAACTCAAATACTCTCTCGGATGCTAGAATCTCTTGCAATTCTTGCTTATACTGCATCAACTGCGCTTTCCTGTCATTCCCTGAAGCCAGGTGTTGCAAGTTTCTATTATGAAGAATGGAGTAGTCCACATGATCATCTTGGAATTGGGTTCACCAAAATACTTTCTTTATTCGGTGCTCAACCTCTATTCAATGTTGATCAATACCCTGCAAAGAGTAATATCTTTCCATGCCTTAGCAAACAATATTCTTTGAACTATGCCCAATCATCTGGAAGAGAAGTCAAGATTGCGCTCACTTCATTCTCTAGGGTTAAAAAGATCCATTCTATGCCATCATGCAACCAATTTTATCATCCATGATTGCATTATGATCACATATAGAATGTATTGCACTTTTTATAGTTTAAAAAATCATCAAGCACTTGCTTAGATAGAGATATATCATATGATGCAATAGGCTCATTGATGTTGTCCACTGACTTTGTGATCTCATCACTTTTATATGATCCATCTATATCGCCTAACATTATGCCATAAAAAAAATTAAACATTGGCTGAGCATACATATTAATTAACGGCAATAAGTGCTTAAACAAGGTAAAACAAAATCATTTATGATACAATTGCATATCATAACTATATGTACATATGAGCAGTCAAAATTTGATCCAAAATCCATATGGAAGTTGCATTTGAATTGTTAAAGTTTTCTAGAGTCAATTTGAGACTTTCTGAAATATTAGAAAGTGGACAAGGGTCAACTTATTGTTTCCTTATATTTTAGTGGACTGAAATTGTAAATATGTAGTCGACACCCTAATCTCTTTTAATATGAAATTAGGGTTACGTGAATGCAATCTGAAAGTTTCCTCTCCCTCCCTCTCTCTCTCTCTCTCTCACACACACACACACACGTCCCTTTCTTCCTCCAATATTGAACATCGTATCAGAGCAATGGACCTAGGGCTGTGCGATCAAGGGTTTCACGCCTAGGGTTCCCTCCTTATCTCATTTCTCTTCTCCTCCTCCAAACTAGGGTTTCATGCCTAGGGTTCTTGCTGTTTACAAAACAAGCAAGTTGATTGTTTGGCGAAAAGGGGCTAATCACGTTTAACATGTAGAAATGTAATAAGCACCCTTGTGTTGCTGTTGACCTAGAAGACATGGAAAAACGTTGATGAAGTTGCTGCCATGGAAGAAGATCGTGAATCTGATTAGGATGTATTAGATTTGAGTTTCTGTTGCTGTGGAAGAATATCTATGTCGCTCAGATCTACTTATCAGATCTGATTTTTTGTTGCCGTGGAAGAAAACCTATGACGTTATGTATCAGATCTGCCCTAAAGAGATCTGTTTTTTTTCCTGCTGTGGAAGACGATCTATGACGTGATATATCAGATCTGCCATTTTGATGTCGCTGCATAAGATCATGTGAGGCAGAGTTACTCTGCTGGTTGTGGGTATAGTGTGACATGAGAAGTTGCTGTGTGTGGAGTCATGTTGTTGGTTGAAGATGCAGTTTGACTTGAGGAGCAATATCTGCAAATTGTGAATGTGAAATCAGTAAACTGAGGCTTTGTAAGGTGTGAACTGCTGCTAATCAAGTAGCAGCAGTCTTTTGTCATTGGGTGAAGATGTTTCAAGCATCAGATCTGACCTTTGTTGCCATGGAAGAAGTTCTTGTACATTCAGATTTGTCTTGTCGTGTGGTACTTGGTGGATTCCTACAGGCAAAGTATGCCGTGGCAGCAGGTTCAGTCTTTTCTCTGCTGTCAAACCTGTGCTTGTTTGCTGCCTATTATCGACATCTGAAAGTGTTGCCTACTATCCACGTCTGAAAACAGTATGCTATTTTTCTGTTTGTGTTCAACCTGCCGCATATCATTTGGTTGTGGTCTGTGTGTTTGAGTACAATTTTTTTTATGGCTGATGGTAGTAGGTCAAAAGAGTCTTCTTCATCTACTGCAACTTCATCACAGTCTATAGATGCTATGGTTGAATCTCCTACCTGTTCTCCTATACCTCCATCGTATTATCTCAACTTAAGCAAAGAATAATATGATCTGGTTCTTGCTCAAAGGTCTACTCCTGCCTCAACCAGCACAACTGTTATAGACTTGGTTCTCTCTGTTGGTGCCCCTACTAGTGACCCAGGTATCATATGGATGATTGACTCAGGAGCATCTAGACATTGTTGTAATTAACCACAGATGTTTTTACAGTTTACTAGGTTCACTACATCACAACACGTTAGGTTAGCTGATGGCAAGTTTTTATCTCACACCTTTAGGCACCATTATACATGTGCTATATACTCCTTAATTTCCTGTTAACCTGTTATCTGTTAAGCGATTGGCTAGACATTTACAGTGTAGAGTCATTTTTTATCCTGGTTCATGTTCTTTTCAGGACTTACAAACTGGAAAAATGATTGGTGGCAGCCATGAACTGGAGAAGCTCTATTTCCTCTTTGTCCCTGCAGATGTTGTTGCATCCTCTTTTATGTCGAAGCCTTCTCCTTTGTAGTGGCATCTCAAACTTAGTCATCCTTCTGTGTCCAACTTCGTCACTTTTTTTCAGATATTCCTGTGTCATAGTCATTCTTATGTGATGCAAGCCAGTTAGGCAAGCATACACGTAGTAGTTTCCCTTCAAGTCACAGCCCATTGAATCAAAGTCCCTTTGATCTTCTACATGTTGATGTTTGGGGTCCAAGTCGTGTTTCCTGTCGTTCACGTTTCTGTATTACCTTGTTTTGGTTGATGATTTTACTAGTCAGTTAGGTATTTTTGTTACGTATCCGAAGTCATCTATATTCTTCAGAAATTTGTCAATGAAATAAAAACTCAGTTTGGTGTTGTTGTCAAAAATATTCTCACTGATAATGCTCTTGAATTTAAGTCTTTAGTTCTACTTCAATCTTCTGCCAATGATGGGATTCGACCACAATATACATGTCCTCATACATCCCAACAAAATGGTGTTGCTGAATGCAAATATCGACAGTTTTTAAATGTGGCCCGTAACCTCATGTTTCACTCTCATATGCCTGCCTATTTTTTGGGTGATGCTATTCTTACCACATGTTATCTCACCAACAGATTGCCCTCATCTACCATCAAAGAACGTATCCTCATTTAAATACTATATCCAGATCGACCATTATTTCATATAATTCCCGAAGTATTTGGATGCACTTGTTTTGCACACATCTTGGTCCCAAACAAAAACAAACTTGCTGCCCAAGCTGTCAAATGTGTGTTCATTGGATATTCTACCAATCAAAAAGGCTATCGATGTTTTGATCCCCATACCGCGAAAGAGATTGTCACTGTGAATGTTACATTCTTTGAGTCTCGTCCTTATTTTTCCGCTCCAAGTACCACTATGTCTGAACTTTTCATGTCTATTTCTCTTCCTATTCCCCAGTATCACTTGAGTCGATCCCGTCCTCTCCACCATTCTCAGTTGATTGTTTTCTTCATCCTCCAATAGTCTATACCAGACGTCAAGGTCCCTCTTCTAACTCCCCACCAACGTCTTCTCATGAGGTAAGTTCTAATGATAAGACTGACTCAAGAAGAAATGATGACTATTATGTAGATGATCTACCTATTGCTATTCGCAAGGGCCAACAATAGTGCACAAGGCATCCGATTTCTAACTTGGTTTCTTTGGACCATTTGAGCACAAGTTTGGGCGAGCTATGGCTAGTCATACTACTCCAACCTCTCACCATCAAGCCGATGGAAGCACACTATGCAGGAAGAAATAGATGCTCTTCTTTCTAGGGAGACTTGGGACTTGGTGGACCCACTGTTGAATTGTGATGTTGTCAGCTCCAAATGGGTATTCACCATCAAATATCATTCTGATGGGTCTGTAGAGCGATTCAAAGCTCATCTTGTGGCTAAAGGCTATACGCAGACTTATGGGGTGGACTTCTTCGAGTCGTTTTTGCTTGCGGCACGTTTAGGTTTATTCGCGTAATTATATCTCTCGTAGTTCAATAGGATTGGTCTCTTTTTTACCTTGATGTGAAAAATGCATTTCTATATGGTGATCTCTCTGAAACAGTCTATATGCAACAACCACCTGGTTTTGAACGACAAGAGAAGTGTTTCAAGGTATGCAAACTCAAAAAGGCTATCTATGGATTTAAACAAAGTCCCCGTGGATGGTTCCATAAGCTAAGTGAGGTTGTCTCTAAATGTGGATTTCGAAGATCAGCTTGATCACTCATTATTTATCAAGCGAGGGACTTTTGGTATAGTGATATTGATTGTATATGTTGATAATATTGTGCTCACCGGAGAAAGTACTCAAAAGATAGCTCAGATAAAGTTCTTACAGAAACACTTTGTCACAAAAGATCTTGGTACAGAAACACTTTGTCACAAAAGATCTTGGTCAACTTTGATATTTCCTTGGTATTGAAGTGGCTCGTAGTAGTAAAGGGATTGTGATGTTTCGAAAGAAATATGTTCTTGATGTTCTACAGGAAACAGAGTTATTGGGAGCCAAACCTGCTACACTTCCTATGAATTCTCAAACCTATGAACCATCGAATTCATATGCATGATGATGAATGATAGGCTTTTGACTCTCGTTTTTACAGATCTCTAATAGAGAAACTTTTATATTTGACAATTACTCGTCCAGACATCAGCTTTGCTGTAAATAAGCTTAGTCAATTCATGAACAAACCTTAGAAAGTTCATTGTGAGGCTGCTTTAATGGTGATAAAATACTTGAAATCAGCCCTGGGAAAGGAGTTATGGTTCAAAAAAGAAGAATGTGTGGACATAGAAGCATATAGTGATGTTGATTATGCATGGTCAGCAAATGATAGGAGATCTACTACAAGTTTTTGAATCTTTATTGGCAAGAATCTTATTTCTAGAAGAGCAAGAAACAGAATGTGGTTGCTAGATTGAGTGCTGAGTCTTAATATAAAGCTATGGCTCAAACAGTGACTGGAATGTCATGAGTCAAATCAGTGCTTCTAGAATTGGAAATTTCAGTGAAACTTTCTATGAAGATGTATTGTGATAACAGAGCAGCTACCTACATTGCAAATAACCCTGTCTTTCATGAAAGGATGAAACATATTGAAGTGGATTGCCATTACGTTTGAGACTTGGTATAAGAAGGAGTCATTAGCATGATCCACGTTTCCTCTAAAGATCAACCAACTGATTTGTTTACTAAGGCTCTTTCCATTGAAGATTTCTTGAGAGGATGTGACAAGCTGAATATGATTGATATCTATGATCCAGCTTGAGCGAGAGTGTTAAAGTTTTCTAGAGTCAATTTGAGCCTTTCTGAAATATTAGAAAGTGGACAAGGGTCTAATTATTGTTTTCTTATATTTTAGTGGACTGAAAATGTAAATATGTAATCAACACCCTAATCTCTTTTAATATGAGATTAGGGTTACTTGAATGCAATTTGAAAGTTTCCTTTGTCTCTCTCTCACATCCCTTTCTTCCTCCAATATAGAACATGAATAACCACAATGAATATATAAAAAAAAAACATATGGATCCTGAATCACAGAATACTTTATCTATCAAAAAATGTTCTCTGCTCATACGATACATATGTAAATCACAATGTAGTAACGAAAAATTCTTCATTCCATTGCTTATATCCATCGAGGCAATGCGATAAATTTTTAGAATTAAAAAAAAATGTGTAAGCAGTCTAAAAAAATGCATAGCATGCTGGAAAAGATGCATATAATATGATTAGAGCTGAACACGAGCCGAGTCGAGCCCAAGCTCGGCTCGACTGAATCAGACCTCGAGTTCGACTCGCCTCGAGCTCGAAAATAACTCAACTACACTGGCTTGAACTCGACTGGATAGTCACGTGTTGAGCTCGAGCTTGACTCGATTAAGCTCATTAAACTCGTTTGGGTGCTTATCCTTACTTGTTGAGCTCGAGCTCGATTAAGGCTCGATTAACTCGTTACAAATGAACACAAAAAAAAAAAACAACTTATCTATTGCAACAGAAACAAGATTCATTAGCAAATGGATAAAAAAGGCATTTCAAAAAGCCTTGAGTTTTATGAAACATAAAACTACCACAAAAAAATTTCTATGCATATGGATAACAACAAACCATCTCTAACAAGTAAAAAGTACAAACATCATTTTAACCACAAACAATGTTATTTCCAGTAGGGAGAAAAAAAGATATCCCTTCATCGCAAGATTTGAACCTTTTTCAATATCTTAACCTTGATTTCACTAAGTAAAAGGTTTCACAATGAAAAAGATTTGAGACGACGACAAATACAGATTCTCTCCCAATCTGATGGTATTTTTCTCTGTAGTTGAGGCTGTTGAGCTTTTGCTCTCTTTTTTCTTTTGGCATTACCAGGCACAACACAAGCATTAAGTTCATCCAACATAGGCTTCATAAACTTCTGATCAATGTTAGAGATCTCTTCAGAACCAACATTAATTGGCATAGCGTGCAAACTGCAAGAAAGACATCAGCAATAATGAACACAACTCATCGAAGAAAGAATATGCATCAAAAGTATCTTACCATGCAATGCCAGTATGATAAGCCAAGAGAGAGCCACAACAATTTGAATGGACATTTCTGTCATTGTTTCCCATTAACTCCTGAGAAGATTTATCTCCATTTGGTTCATCTGATAGATGGCTGTCCAGTTGCTCATGGCTAGGACTTTCATTAACTCAATGTTGCACAAATAGACACATTGGACAGGTCATATATGTATAGAACTCAAGTTTCAGTCCACCTGTGCAACAAAAGTATCATTCATACAACAGTACAATAGTTGGGCTTGCATTAACAAGAACACAATTCGGTGACCATTTACACTACCTTCACAACTCAAAATCATTTTGCAATTTCTTCTTTCCATCTTCATATAATTTCGTGACATCTCTCTTAACTGTCATTCTTGAAATTGGCACCTAATTAGGAAAACCAAGCCTATGAAGGAACCAACAATTATCCACTATGGAAAAAGCATGTTCTCCAGTTGCCACTAGCTTTGCAACTATCTCTCTTACTAAGTCACGTGGGTGCGTGGAGTTTGAGCTCACACCCGCACCGACGCGTTGCGGGTGCGGGTGCGCACCCAATCAGCACCCGATGATGAGCACGCACCCAAATCGCACCCGGAGAGAAAGCTGAGGTTGGATCTGGTTCCGGGCTGAAACCAGATCCAAACCAAGCAAACCAAGGCGTGTGTGTGGTACTTTGGATGTGGTTTCGGGTCAAAACCAGATCCAAGTCAAAACCAGATCCAAACCAAGTTGTCTCAAAAAATTAACTTTTCTCACCCGTCGAGATCTGCCACCATCGAATTACACAAATGATGAGCAAAAAATTTATTATATGTTACTTTTTTCTTTAAGATTTTATAGATACAGGACTAAAAACCAAGTTCTTCTCACTCAAGTCAAAATTTTGAAGTTTTTATGAAATGGTCGGGCAAGTGATAGAGTTTGGTCTGAATTTGGATCTTGATCCAATTTGACTTATTCAAAACCAAAATTGTTATAGGAAATAACCCTTGTTACTGAAAAACGGAGCGCTTCGCCTCGTTCCTCCGACCCCAAACCTAACCTTCTTATTAAGAAAGAAAGAAATGAGAGAAATTACAATTTTGATTTTGATATTTAATAATTTTGTGGTTTAGAGATAATTTTGTTATATATATTATTATTATAAATTATTAATAATAATAATAAATAGTCTTCCCGCACTGCCGCACCAATAAATTTTGAGATGTGCCGCGCCGGCACCCGCACCTGCACCCCGCACTCTGGTGACATAGCTCTCTTATTGATTGAGCATCGATGTTGGAACCCATTTCCATAAACTTCTTCATGACATATGAAGTATTTTCATATTTAAAACTTAAAATCGTTTACTTTTTGTTAGCAAAACATGTCAAACATTTGTGCTTTCTCATTGATGATGTAGATCCCCCTGCACTTACAAAAAAAAGTGTACTGTAGTACTTACATTTTTCATTTTTGATACCATTTATAATGACCTCATCAAAATCATTCCATATTGTAGAGGTCTTTGCCCTTGATCTTTTTGCACCACTTATACGTGCTTCAGGAGCATTTATTGAAACTCCTTCATTTTCAGTGTCTTGCGAATCCATAGGAGTTTTATTAGAGTAATGTACTTCGATTGGGGCATCATCTGAACTCTGTCTCGAATCACATACTTGCTTGCCCTTATCAATGATATTTCTTTTTAAATTTATCATTTTTGAAACTAGTAATTTTCCCTCCTGCTCAAGCTATTCTCCTATTTGAACATGAAATTTGACAGAAACATACTACAATATAAGGGAATATGAAATGAAAAGCACTAGTTCTTATTATTAAATATAAAAAACACTATTCCCAACTGAAAAAACAACATTTAGACAATATGGAATTTGGAATAAAAAGAACTATATGAGCAGACTACTAATTCAAAATATCATTTTATAACAATAGATTAAAAATGGAAAGGTTCTTGCTGGGGCCTAATATAATAACACCTATCAGCTGTCAAGATATTTCAAGCCATCTTCATTGTAACATACATATGACAATACAAGTAGGAAAGCAAGCAGGTCCTGTGCAAAAAGTAGTTCCAATCACATACAAATCCACATTCATATAAGCTTACACAAGCAGAAGACATCCTTACACAGAATACCAATCTATGGCAATGAGATGTTTATACTTTGTTTTTTTAGGTATCATCTATATCATCCAAAGCATTTGCATCATCCATTAGTGACATAAGCTCAGCTGTGAATTTAGTTGATCGGTTGGCATGCTCAGCACCTGGGAATGGTTCTAGTCTTCTAGAGCATCAGTTGGGGAGGATTTAGCAGCCAAAACCAGGTGGCGCTTGCAAGCAAGAAATTTAATCTCACAAGATGGAAATGCTGCAACAGGAAAGATGAAACGAAACATGACCACAATGCCATTGAACACCATGTCATCAGCTGGAAGTGTGAACAACAGTGTTTGTCAGCCTGATAGTTGGAGTCATCTGAACAGGAGTCAACTGCTACTTCTAGGATAAAAAGGCCAAGAATTGAGGTATATTTTTGTTAGGTTAAGCTACCCCTAGTCTGCATATTAAACCCAAACATGACGCCTGTAGTTGCTTTGCCAAAAGTATCTTTGCATTTAAGCTACCTGTCTCTAAAATTGAGTATATCCATACTGTTAGATTTCCTCTAGAAGCCTTAGACGATGGAGTTTTATGTTAAACTCCATTCTATGTTCACTAGTATGATTTGGAAGAGTGATGGGATGGAAAGGGAGGAATCCTTGTTCTTCTTCTTACATCACGTGCCAGCGGATGCCTAGTAAACCATCACAAAGTATGGTTTCGCTATTGGTGAAGCTGGACAAATAGGCTGGTGGGTGAAAAGCATGATACGTTGGATGGCCACCAAGAATGACAGACTGGTAAGCTGGTGGAGTTTTGGGGGTCTCAGATTGTAAATGTGAAAATAACAATTACTTTCAATAGAAACATACACAAATATATCCTCTTCAAAGGCCATGAAGCACTGGAATTGAATAGCAAAATTCCAAGTGGCTATCTTCAATAGTTTCATCAGATATCCAAAATAAAACACTTTTCAGTTGTTTTCAAGCATCATTATAAGCTGGAAGATGTACAAATATAGCAGGATTTAAAAGTATAATCCACTAAATTCATTGGCCATAGCATGTCTACGATTCTGGATTTCAAGATGAATCTATCAGATGGCACATACAAAAATTGTTTCCATCTAAACTAACATTGCCTAGGTCTCACTTGTATTTTCTTATATGCAAGTGTTCATAGTGGGCACAATCAGCAACAAATTTTCTACAAAAGAATTTTTGTCGAACACGTTTCTATGCAAGAATACGCACGAACTCTTCATGTATATGCCAACCATTTCATTTTTTCTTCAATAATAGTAAAAGTCCAGAGCGAAAAGACCTATCTACTGCAAGAGCTATTTCGTTCCCTCCATGCCTCCTTATTCCGTTAAATCAAAAGTCCCAACACCCAACACCTTAACGGCTTAAACCATTGAACAAGGAAAATGACCAACATTGGCAACGGCAATCCACTGTGACTCTGTGAGAGAGAGAGAGAGTGCCAGAATAGCCCCATGCAACAGGAACACCTCACCTCACGCTGCAAAAGAGATGAGCAGGGAGCAACAAGTGTATCTGGTTCTTCGCGCGAACGAGGGAGAGGCGTTCGGATGTGTCCAAGAAGATGGAGAGGGAGAAGCGTCTGCAGGAGAAACCGAAAATAGGAATCGCGATGAAAACGCGAGAGAGAATGCAGAAAGAATGCGTGAGAGAGAGAGAGAGTGAGAGAGCGAGAGAGAGAACTTGCACAGGCAGGAACCTTGGGCTGAAAGTTGAAGGGAGAAGGGCTAGAAGGCTGAAGCGGAGAGCACACGCAAGAGCGGAGAGCACAAGCAGGAACCTGGGCTGAAAGCGGAGCAGCTGGCTGACCTTGAAAGCTGAAGGCTGAAGTGGCCGGCGGCCATGGACGAGTAAAGGTTAGGCCGTTAGGGTAGCAAACTTGCAATGGATAACAAGTTTCAGTCATAGACGGAGAAGAGAAGGAGAAGTCGGAGAGAGGGAGAGTCGGAGTCAGAGAGAGGGAGAACAAAAAACAAAACCCTAAAACAAAAATGAAAACTGAAAAAGAGTTTCCTGCGGCCCCACCTGAGAAGCTTCTGTACCGTTTTTTTTTTAAACCGGTATTTTAATGCATTCGAGCCGAGTCGACCTTTAACGAGTCCACTTGAATGAACTCGAACTCGACTCGATTAGTCGAACGAGTCGACTCGTGAACTCGCGCTCGACTCATTTAACTATTGATGTAGCTCGAACTCGCTTATGAGTCAAGCTTAAACGAGTCGAGCTCGAGTAGCTCGAGCTCGTTTTGCACAACTATGTATGATGGAATGATGTAGGCAGAGAAGAATATATAACATGCCTAAAAAAAAAAATACCAACATTGCTGGTCTGTCAACGGCAGACATATAATACAAATGAAGACTATGAGATGCATTCACATTGGCATACAATCAAAAAAGAAAAAAGAAAAATGATCATCTCTGACCGTTAAACTAGGCAATTAAATGAGGCTATTATAATAAAAAGGAAGGGATTGCCTACAGCAGTTCCAAAAGAAGATGCAGCCTCCAGGTCATTAACGCAAGGCACGCTTGCCAAAAGCAAGCGCTCCAATTTTCATTTTTTTTATTATATATAAAAAAAAAGAGAGATTCACGGCAGTTCTTATGGCACCCACAAAAACAAAAAGAAAAGAGGCCTGTTCACGCACAGTCCGTACACTAAAAAACAAAATGGTACAGCGGTGTGCATAAACATTATAAATGAGCAAAACATTAAATGAATTGAGACTATCTGTCTTGCGAAAAGAAGGAGCCTGTCATGATTCTTCTCCACTTCTTCCTAAAATGAAAAGGTTGCGGGAGCGCCTACATCCAAGAAACGAAAAAAAAAAAAAAATCTTGTATCCGATTTTCCTTCCCTTCACTTCACTAAGTGCATGAACAATTGCTATTTTAAAGGTTTGGTACGGAGCTAGACTGCCGCTCGACTTTGACCCGACCCAGAAAAAAGGCACTGGGCTGGGCCTCGTGGGCTGGATAATTTTTTAATATCTATTTTGTTAATTTATATATTTAAATATAAAATTTGATTATGACTAATTAGTCAAATTCGAGCTCAAGTTTTAGGTGTCGGGCCAAGCCAAGATCGGGCCCAGTTGAGCCAATGCCTAGGCTTAATTATTCCCAACTTTTTAAGTCCGTGGATCAAGGTCCATCATTTTTCCACCGTAAAAAAAATCATTTTCTTTCGTAGGCTACATACAACCATATTTTCTGACCATAAATGGTTGGTGGTTTTTATAGGGACAAGTTTTTCACAGTATTCTCGAATAAACTGTAATGCCCACAACCCTTATATAGAAGGATCCACCGTACATCCTTTTCATTTTTGTTCACTTTTCTTCTACATTATGTTTCTCATAACCTGGTCAGGCGGTTATGTAACTCCCTTACAATATAGATTTTGGATCCAGCTCATCATAAGTAAATCTAGATTTAAAATCCAACAGTTTGTTAAAGTCCTTTTTGTGATGCCGATGCACCTGGTTTCAAGCATGAAGGAGATGAAAAGTTAAAAAAAAAAAAATAGTGTCTGCTGGCTGCTTGCCATAACGCTCTCTTAGGCGATAATGACAGCTACTTGCAGCGTCAGCATTACCTGACCAAGAGCGGTCTAAATTACGTTCAGCTTTCTCCCTTTTAGGCGCTCTAAATTATTATTTTTTAGTACGTATTGTTCATTGGTCATAAAGAGAAAAAGCGACTCGACAGAGAGAAGATATGTACAGGTGAAGTGGGCGATGGATGATCTGATTCTAAGAATAATACCTTTTTGTCCAATGCTGATGAATTAATGTGGAATTTTGATGTCGTGGTTGCTTAGATTCTGTTGTTAGCTTTACGCCATTCTGTTTTGAGTTTCATTTTTTATGGCTTATTACCTTTGCTTTGCCGACTTTATGAAAAAAGAGTTTTGTATATTCTTTTTTTTTTTATATATGTAAAGGGTATTTGGACGTAGACCTTACTATTAATATGTACATTTATTTTCATGTCTAATATTACATATGCATGTGTTGTGAGACAACAAATAAGTATAAAATAACAAATAGGTATAAGATAATGTTTATGAGATAACAAAGATGTGAGATAACCTCAAATATAAGTATGAGATAATATTTATGAAATAATAAAAGATTTATGAGATAATAAGATAATAGATGAATGTATAAGATAACGTGAAACATAAATATAAGATAATGTTAGATAATAAAATATTTATGAGATAATAAGATAATAGACAAATGCAAGAGATAACACCAAACATAAGAATGAACTAATATTTATGAGATAATAAAATAAACACTATAAGTAGGTCCAAAAAATGAAAATGTTTTTTACTACTTGAAAAGATATATTAGTCATAACAATATGCATATATGAACTGATAAATTTTAACTTTATTAAATTTCTAAGTCTTTTATTTTGTGATTTTCGTTTTTATCACTATAAATAGTTTCTTTTTTATTAATCATAAGATTTTTTGTCGTAGTTAAAATAGCACATGAAATATTAACTTATATAACCAGCCGCTGGAACTAATCCAGCTAAAGAAGCAATTCAGAAATGATCCAATCATGATCCTTCCCATGGATGCCAGTTCAAACATTCTTAATCCTAGCCGTCGCTCTGACCTATCCTCGCCCTCGCCCATTTCTTCCCTTTTCCTTCTCGTCTACGTCCCCCCGGTCAGGCATCGGCCTGCAAGGGAACAGTGGTTACTAATTCCAACACGGCGAGCTGCAAGACGATGTGCTTTGTGGGTAGAATTATTGAAATTAGCAACAGCACCAGTGCCAAAGCAGCTTAAATTTATTATTTCCGAATGCACTCAATGACGTGAAAACAATAGAAAAAATTTGAATTGCTAATTGTTGTGTTTCATTGATTGTCAACTATACAATTTATAGCCTTTCTAACATTTGTGATAAGCATAGCAACTTCAATCCTTTCCTAAGATATTTCCTAAGATCAGGATTAAATAATCTTCCTTAAGATCAAGCTTTAGCTTTATCTTGATTTTTGCCTTATCAAGATAAAGCATGACTTTTTCAACAATGACCCAATACCGATGACCCATCATGTGCTAGAAAATAGCAAATTAGTTAACAAAACTCCCCCTAATTTGTTATCTTCACTTGATCTTGATAACGCCAATTCTGTTGCGGAGTTCGAGAAAACGAATGCGTCCGAGTGGCTTCGTTAACGCATCTGCAAGCTGCTCCTTGGCCTCTCTATGTTCGAGGGTGATATGCCCCGCTTCGACACAATCACGAATGAAGTGATATCGTGTGTCGATGTGCTTGCTCCGGTCATGGAGGACGGGGTTCTTGCTGAGCGCAATTGTAGACTTGTTATCCACCTTGAGCTCCGGTACCTGTATCTTCCGTTCCATAAGCTCCTGCAGTAGCCGATGAAACCATACTCCTTGGCACGACGCTGTCGCAGCGACGATGTACTCAACCTCACATGAAGAGAGAGCAACAACCCGCTGCTTCTGAGATTGCCATGAGATCGGACTCTTGCCGAGGAAAAAGAGAACGCCAGTGGTGCTCTTCCAACCATCAAGATCTCCAGCCATGTCGCTGTCACTGTATCCGGACAAGAGGAGTCCACCTCCTTCTCTTGGGTAGATGACCCCGAAACTTCGTGTCCCGGCAATGTATCGGAGGATATGCTTCACAGCGGCAAAATGATCCTCTCGCGGATCCTCCATGAATCGACTCACATACCCAACGGCAAACACTATGTCCGGTCGGGTGTGAGTTAGATATCGCAGACTCCCCACCACACTACGGTAGCGAGTGACATCTACCGATGGAGCTGTTGAGGCCTTGGACAACTTGAGCCTTTCTTCCATTGGTGTGAGGCATGGATTGCAATCCGCCATGCCGCTCTGGTGTAAAAGCTTATCGGCATAAGCACTTTGGCAGAGTGTGATCCCGCCTTTTCCTTGGTTCACCTCAATACCAAGATAATATGTGAGTAACCCCAGATCACTCATGCGAAATAGGGACATCATCTCACGTTTGAATTTTGTGATGCCACCCATGCTGGTTCCAATGATGATCAAATCATCAACGTAGACACCGACGATCAGCACATCGCCATGCTCCCGTCGTGTGTATAATGCGTGCTCATCTTTGCACCGATTGAAACCCAAATCCTGAAGGCTGGCTTCCAGCTTGGCATTCCAAGCACGTGGGGCTTGACGCAGTCCGTACAGTGCCTTACGCAACCTGAGCACCTTGTGCTCCTGCTTGTTGACGACGAATCCTGGTGGCTGTTTTACATAGACCTCCTCCACCAAGTCTCCATTAAGGAATGCGGACTTCACGTCCATGTGATGTACGGACCAGCCTTCATGTGCCGATAATGCCAACAAGAGCCGTACTGACTCCATGCGCGCGACAGGAGCAAAGACTTCCTCGAAATCAACCCCTTCACGTTGCGCATATCCCTTCGCTACAAGTCGCGCCTTGTGCTTGGTGATGCCGCCATGCTCATCTCGCTTGACCTTGAAGACCCACTTCAAGCCAATCGCGTGGTGCCCTGCAGGGAGCTCGACCAACTCCCAGGTGTTGTTCTCCTTGATGGACTTCATCTCCTCCAGTATCGCTTGACGCCGAACTGGATCTCGTTCAGCCGCGCTGAACGTGGTAGGCTCCTCCGCACTCACCATATGTAACTCGCCGGTGACTTGCTCTTCATCGGGCGGGAGCCCAAGGATGTCGCTCATGAGTCTGAAACGTCGTGGTGCGCCATCATCATCGTCGAGCTCAGCGAGGGCCTCAGTCGTTGGTGATGCAAATTGCACACCTGGAGAGTGTTCCGGTGTGTTTGGTGGTGGCGACTCATGCTGCTCCCCCGCAGCTTCAGTATCTCCTGAGGCAATGATTGTCTCATGCTCGATGAAGAAGTCTGTACTCGATGCATCTAACTGGCCTCCGGGATCCGCCCAATCCCAACTGGCCTTCTCGTCAAACACCACGTCGTGAGAGATGTGAACCTGACGAGCAACCGGATCAAACAGGCGATATGCCTTTGACCCTGGTTCGTAGCCAAGCAACACCATCTTCTGGCTGTGATCATCAAGCTTCCTCAGATCTGGTCGAGTGACCTTCACATGCGCGATGCAACCAAACGTCCGGAGGAAGGAGACATACGGCTTCCTCCCACGCCAAGCTTCAAATGGCGTTTTGCCATCCAAGCTCTTCGTGGGCGATCTGTTCAAGAGGAATACTGCAGTGGTGACAGCCTCTCCCCAGAACTCGGGTGGCATCTTCTTTGCCTTGAGTAAGCTGCGTGCCATGCCAACGATGGTTTGGTTGCGCCGCTCGACGACACCATTTTGTTGAGGCGAATGTGGTGTCGTGAGCTGCCGTGCAACCCCTCGATCTGCGCAGTAGCGCTTGAACTCGATCGAAGTAAATTTTCCCCCTCGATCAGTTCGTAGTGCGCGTAGACGCCGCCCAGTCTCAACCTCCACGCTGGTTTGAAACTGCTTGATGGCAGGCAGTGCTTGATCTTTACCTGCAAGAAGGTATAGCCACATGTAGCGGCTGGCATCATCCACTAGGAGGAAGAAGTAGCGTTTGCCACCGTTCGTTGCTGGTGTGATGGGTCCACACAAATCGCCGTGCACTAGATCGAGCAAGCCGTCAGCTCGATGATGTGTTGACGCCGGGAACGGAGCACGCCTCTGCTTGCCGGTGAGACAATGGTCGCAGATCTCCACCAGACGATTAATGATCAGGAGCCCGTGCACCATGTCATCTTGCGCCAGCTTTTTTAACGTCTCAAAGTTTAGATGCCCGTAGCGAGCATGCCATAGGCACGCTTCTTCATCGTGTTTTGCCAAAAAACACAGTGGGCCTGCAATGTTCAACTTGAGCATATACAAGCGATTTTTGGAGCGTGTTACCTTTGCCAGTAGACGACATTTCTGATCACGTATCGTCAGCACTCCCGATCAGATCAGCACCTCGCACCCATGCTCATCGAGTTGGCCGATGCTGAGGATGCTACTCTTGAGCTTGGGAATGTAGTAGACGTTGGTGATCGTCAGATTTTCTCCGTTTTGGCATGCGAACGCCACCGTGCCACGTCCGTGAATGCCAACAACTGATTCATCACCAAATTTCACCGAGCCGGTGATGCCTGGGTCCATCTCAGTAAAATGGTAGCTTTTGCCGGTCATATGGTTGTTGGCACCCGTGTCTAGGTACCACATGTCGTCGCGCCGCTCTCCTTCACATCCAAGATTCACCTGCGCGTGCGTCTCATCGAGTTTGACAAAACTCGGTGGTGGTGGCTCAACGTTGTCGGTAACGGAGCACACCTGTGCCATGAGGAGTGCTGGCTCCTCGCCATCCTCCTGGGCGAGATACGCTTTCTCGCGTTGAGGCTGTCGGCAATCTCTCGCCCAATGGCCGATCTTGCCACAGTTGTGACATTTGTCACGACTAACGTCGCACTCACGTCTGGACTCATCGCGTCCGCTATTCCGACTATTGTCGTCTTTCGCAGACCGATTTCCCTTCCAGTGGCGTCGTCTGTGGCCACCACTCTTGCTCGACGATCCACCTGTACCCGGCTTTCCTTTGTGACGCGAGAGCCATCCTTCCTCGGTCAACAATAGTTTGCTTCCCTTGAAAGCTGTGGGTGGTGGTGCTTGAGAAAGACCGCGCTCGTCGGCGCCTTTCAGACGTCCAGTGACATCTTTGATGGATAGAGTGGCAAAATCGAGCATAGTCTCGATGGTGTAGACGACATGGCCGAACCTCGGTGGAGCAGCCAGGAGGTACTTCTCGATGGCCTTCTGCTCGTCAACGGGTTCGCCATGTTCTGCGAGTTGAGCCAGTAGAGCGCTCAGCCGGAGTGCGAAATCCTCCGGATCCTCCCCTTCCTTGAACGCAATCGTCTCGTACTCGATCTGGAGCCTCTGCAACTTCGATCGACGTACGTGATCGGAGCCAATCCGCATGGACTTGATGTAGTCCCATGCTTCCTTGGCTGTTTGCTTTAGGGCAATGGCGCACATCATCTCCTTCGGGACCGCCTTGATGAGTGCCTCGAGTGCCGCGCGATCTTCCTGCAAATCGGCGTCGCCGTACTCAATGGCGTCCCAAAGCCCCCTTGCTTGGATCATCACCTTCATCACGAGTGACCAATCCGTGTAGTTGTCGCGCTCGAGCATCGGGTAGGATGTACTGCCGACCTCCCGAATCGTCCTCCGGATCACCTGATTGCGACCCTGACGTGGGACAATCAGCGAGTTTGAGTGTCGTCGTTCACGACCTCGGCCTTCATGGCGTGGTGACATGCTTCCCTCGTGGTTCGACATAGACCTTGTGAGGCAAGGAACGATCCTTGATGAAGCGGCTCGGTCTCCTCTGCTCGAACTTAGGTGTAGCAGCGGAAAAAACGGTGGAAACTCCACCGTCGTTCGAACGGGGATCGGGCGAAGCAGGACGCTCGACGAAATTGCTCTTGACCAGTCTTCGTTCAAAAATCCACCACGCCTTGGTTCTAGCTCCAAAAATTCTGAAACTTGGAGGTTAGAAAGTAGAGATCCAGACGATTCCAACGCACCTGGTCTCGTTAAAATCCGACGCCGGAGTAATCAACGCCGGTCGATTGAAGTCAAGGCTGATTCGGGTGGTGTCCTGGCCCCTGACACGTGCAAGAAAGCTTGGGACATGGGGACACGAAGTCACCCGCGTTGTAGATTAGCCGACTCGTGCTGAGCGGGACACAGTGTCGGCTGGAGTCGATGCAGATCGGGATTCGTAGCGGGACACGGCGAGCGTCGAGTTCCAGGTGATGCGGGACTCGACGGGACTCGTGTGTCCGTGCGTACCGCGGATGCTTAGGACACGAAACAAAGACACCTGCCGGGGACTGAAGAACACGGCGGCATCTTTGACGGAATATTCTGCCGGACTTTCGTTTTGGCTGGAAAATCGCCTCCGCGCCGGAAAGCTTGGAGAAAACTCCGTCAGTCTTCAAACTCCTATTCCACAGCCGTTTCTCCGCCAAATCGAGCGTTCTTGGGCTTGTTGGAAGCGGAAATTCATTGGGAATCCGTTGGTATTACCTTAAACACGTTTTGATCCTGCTAGAGGCCGGAATCACCGCCGGAGTACTCGGGTATCACCAGAAAAGGGGAAAACCGCAGCACAGTGATGAAATGCAGACCAAAAACGAGATTAAAGCGGGGAAATCCTTCAGGAACGAACTAACCGTACGAGGATCAATCGTTCGGGATTGATCAGCCATTGAATTGTGTTGGATTTTGCCAGTAGTTGTTAAGAACAAGAGGATGTCTATGCCGGAGAAGGGAGCAACGCCTGAGGACGCTGATTGCTTCAAAAATCAACTTATCGCCCTGGTTTTCTTCATCTGAAGCTTGGATTCGCCGCTGTGAGCAGAGGCTCTGATACCGATTGAAAGCAATAGAAAAAATTTGAATTGCTAATTGTTGTGTTTCATTGATTGTCAACTATACAATTTATAGCCTTTCTAACATTTGTGATAAGCATAGCAACTTCAATCCTTTCCTAAGATATTTCCTACGATCAGGATTAGATAATCTTCCCTAAGATCAAACTTTAGCTTTATCTTGATTTTTGCCTTATCAAGATAAAGCATGACTTTTTCAACAATGACCCAATACCGATGACCCATCATGTGCTAGAAAATAGCAAATTAGTTAACATGACGGCCTTTCTCTAATTTGTTCATCTTTCTCCCTTTCAGGAGCTATAAATTATTTTTTTATAGTACGAATTGTTTATTGGTCATAAAGAGAAAAGGCGACTCGACAGAGAGAAGATATGTATAGGTGATCTGGTTCTAAGAATAATACCTTTTTGTCCAATGCTGACGATTAAATGTGGGGTTTTGATGTCGTTGTTGCTTAGATTTTTACGCCTTTCAGTTTTGGAGCTTCTTTGCACTGCAGGCATTCTTTATGGCCTATCACCTTTTCAGGTCTGCTCTTTTTTGCCGACTTTATGTGGAGAGAATCTTTTGTCTGACAAGTGCTTTCACTGGGTGGAAATCTGAGGTTTCTATTTCCTTTGCATGGTTCCCATGGATGGCGTCTTCCTTGATCAACTATGCTCGTTTGCTTTTTGTCTTCTTTTCCTCTTGAATTTTCAACTTCTTTTGAGATATATCAGCTTCGTTAATGTCCAGCGAAAAGAAATGGGCAAGGAGACTGAATGGGCCACGAAATTTGGATCCAGCCACCTTTTACAATGTGACAATCATATGAATGTGGCTGATGTTAGAGCTCATATAGTTTGGTAGATGTGTTATTCTTTACTTTTGGATTGACATCTACAAGCATGCACAGATTTAGGCTGTAAGAAGCTACTAGTAATCCAGACGTAAAAAGTCCTGGACGGGACTAAATAAACTCAAACTGGTGTGCTCATAACACAGAAATTGTTGGCTTGATATTTCGGATCATATCCATCTGGCTTAGATAGCATTTTAGAGTGTAAACAAGCTGACCGTTAGGTAGGATATGTAAGGAGATTTTCAGATTTCCTAGAGCTGCGTGCTTTCATAACCTTACGTCAAAGCAATTAATGTAAGATACGCTGCATTACTTCATAATTCTATCTGTAGCTGTATCTTCTTAATATCAACTAATTAACACCATATGATCACTACGTCATGAATGATATATGTAGTCCAATTTGCCTTTCTGATTTCTTTGTTTCGTATCTTCTTTGGTTGATCAGGTACAATCTTTTTGTATTTAGTAATTGAACTTTCAGATGTTGGGTTAATGACTTAGTGATTGAAGCTCCCGATGCGTTAAGTGTACTAATGGGCAGTTGGGTCTTCAGGAATGTGCATTGTCGCCTATTTTATACTTTTTGTACTGCCAAGTATTAGCGTTCTTGGGATTTTATTGATGAGATTTGTCGCCGGTGAGATTTTTCCCCGCCACTAATTGATCAAGAGTTCATTTCTCTAGGAAAATGTTAGAAAAAGAAAACTGAAAATATATAAAAAATGATATGATAAAAAAATTATTAGGTTATACTTAAGTTTCCTATTTTATTCTTTTACAACAACGTTGATAAAAAGTTACAAGCAGTTATTAAGAAGTTAAAAGAAGCCCAAAAAATTTTAATATCTGTCAGAAATTTTAAAAAAATCTCACAAAAACTTTGCACCATATTTTCATTTTAGCGGCATTTACACGATATGGTGACATTCTCTCTCTCTCTCTCTGTGTGTCCCTTTTTTTTTTTTTTAAATTCACTAGGTTTTGGCATTCTTTACTGTCAAATTTTGAAAATATTGCCGATACTTGCAACTATGGTCACAGGTGCTACTTTTATCAGAGCCACTGTCCTTTCTGCTTTTCCCGTAATGTAAACAAACTGAGAAGCAAAAGGATCTCTTATGGTTGCATATGGTGTTTGATAAAATTTTGTGGTGCTTGTGTTATTATTTTGTGCTGATTCCACCTTTCATCCTAGGCTGGCGGCATCTGGTGCTGGCAGCAGCTCTCATGGTTATTTTATTTATTTGAAGCATCAGTTTGATTCTCTGTGCTCATGTCTTTATAGTGAATCTATTTATTCTTTTTTGCCAATTGTATTTCCATCATTGTTTCATTTCTGCTCCAGGCTTCTTTTGCTCTGGCTGAAAGGTTATTCTCTGAAACTTTATTTGGAAGAAATGTGCTGAGTACGCCATATCCTTTTGTGTGATACAGCTGGTAGAGCTTTCCATTTCGACCTTACATAAGCAGTGGTGCCTGTTTTGTTACCATATCTGATGCATTGTCTTGTTCAGGAAGTACATCTAGAAAGCATTCTTACAATGATGACAATCGCAGAAGTTCTGCATGTAAATGTCCCAGTTCTATACTTCTGGTAGTTCTTATTTATCTATTTTATTTTCTGTTCACTTTGTTTCTTGGACAAACTACTATGTTCGGCTCTTCCCTCATGGTTCGAGAGTCCATCGAACATTGCACATACCATGGTCATATCCCCTGTTGACTGCTGAGGTGTTATCGGCTAACGAGAGTTGTCTGTATGATATATAAAATGGTCATTATCACATTTTTGTACTGTATCCACAACTTTTGCACCAGTTCATTCATATGTGTAAGTAAACGGAAGTCATTCTCAATTAACGGAACACGCCGAATCTGTTATGCTAGTTTATGTATTTATGTATCTATGAGTCCATCCCCAGGTGTTGCTTTTCTATGTGTTTTCTTTGATCTTAGCTCTATTAGTGGAAGAGATATGCAGTGTTTTGTGACACTGGCAATGTTTTACTTGTGAAGTTGAGTTGCTTTCTTTCTAACACCAGAGTGCTCGACCAAACACTTGAAAGTGTTTTGTCAACTTTATAATGTGTTTATATTTTAATACCTTCCGGAAGCAGCTAGATGCAAGAGTAGGTTTGCCCTGAGGGGACTATTGGAATTTGAACTCATTTTCTTCTTCGCTTGTTATTAGATCTATTATCAGATTGTCTGTTGTTTGCACAATAAATCTGCATGCAGTGGTACTACTAGTTTGTGTTTTCACTTTATGTAATCATTCTGTTGTCACAAATAGCAGTCTGGAACCCATGCAACTGAAGCATATACTATATACAATGATACTTTTGCATCCTTATAATGATATACATGTGAAGTGATACATATTACATAGCCCTACAGATATTTTGGCTGTTTTGGCGTTTAGCTGCTATGTCACATATCAAGTAGTTTGTACATTGTTTATTTTGGCATCCGTGACATGTCGTGTGTAAACCTCCCATAAAGAAAAAAAGAGGAGCTCTGGTGGGACTTGACTTTTAGAATGTAAACTTTGAAGTTTGGTCTTTCGAAGAAAAATAGTGCGTTCAGCCATTCTATGAAATCAGACATGAGCGATGAGAAAAATTCTCTTTGTTTTTTAAATGCTAAAATCTTATTCGTATGAAGCATGTCCATCTAGTCTTCTTTTCCATATTTCAAAACATAGCCAGAAATATTGACCATTTTTTGATAATATTGTATGTTTATTGCCGAACATTATAAGACGATTTTAGTGTATATTTCCATTGTTTTTGTTTCTTTGAAGTTAATATTGAAAGGCCATTTTGAATTTTATTGGTGTATTTTTGAGAAAGTCAGTATATTACTTAATTCTTTGTTACTCTGTATATATTTTTGAATTTTTTAAATTTCCAAAACCTTCTGAGAAAGAACATATTGCTGAGAAAAACCACGAGAAATGGCTTGCTGATAATAACCTGAGAGCGATATTTGTGACCGGCTCAAACTGCAAGTTCAAGTGGAGCATAAGAAGAATCTGCTATTTGTCTAAGCAGAAGCCAAATTTTCATGTGAAGCGTATTTTCTTAACATTCACTGCCACAGTAAACAGCACAAAATAAATTCAAACATGGTCTTTCTCTCTCTCTCTCTCTCTCTCTCTCGCGCGCTCTCTCTCTCTCTCTTGAGGAGGTTAACAACCTACTGTCCAGAAAAGAAACCCGAAGCCCCACCCTACATTCCCCCTATCTCCAGGGGTCCTGGGCTGCATCAGTATCAGGGATGGCAGCGGTGCTTTCTCTCTCTCTCAATTTGTATGCATCCCCACTAAAAGGAATAATTCAATGTATATGAAGTACTTCACTTAACCTTGTCGCCATATTGGAAACATAAAGCAGAATCTTAGTGTGCTCTGCACTTGCAGAATATGCAATTTTTTAGGTCCCTTAAAAAATCAACAACCTTTCTTTAATGACTGATCACGTTTACTGCTAATCGGAGCTGTTTTGACTCAAAATAAGAGAAAGATGACAAATTTGATGAAACAGAGACTTATTAATGTGTCTTTTCTTCAGTTTCATTTAAGATATCATCTTGCTGCAGTTACTCAGGGACATTGTTTCTTGGCTTCATCTTTATTTGTGGGACTCATTATGTGCTCAAAGATAAGCTTGTTTCTTTGATTTTAGGACAATGGTCGAGCTTGGGGTACAAAGTGGGTACGCTGAAGCTGTTCCAGATGATTTACTACTGCAATATTTTGTTGGTTGGATTTATGTTGATAAAAAATTTTGGTATATTTTCTGAAAGAAAGACATATTAATCTGTTATTTTTGCAGTTTTTTTATAATAATGGCTATTTGAATTTATGAGCATGGTTTGGCATATAAAGTCAGTATCCTGAGGGTTAGACACTGATTTGCTACTGCAATATTTCACTCCCTGGCTTTTCTGCTGAGCAAAATTTTTGTACCGAGTAAAATATTTTTGAATTATTTTGTAAAGGACGTATAAGAGTATCTCATGTTTAGAAACATTGTTTTAATCTTCGATTGCTTGAGTCATGTGCAAGATGTTACCTTCTTTCTATTGTCATTGCTTTCATAAGAACGATCTGTTTGCCACTGGTTGCAAATATGTTCTGATTTTTTACGGCTTACATAAGAATTTTATGTTTTCATTTTGTTGCATATTTTGTTATTATGAACTTTATGCAATAGAAGAAAAAGCTGCTATCATTTTTTGACCTCTTCTTGTAGGATTCAGGTACCCCAAATTTGAAAACGTCAAGATCTTACCATTTCTGATGCAACTTCTGGTTCACCTTCAAATACTAATATAATGGCAAATCATCCTTCGGATGCATCATGTAGTATAAAGGGATATGAATCCCAATCATTGTCATTGGACCAGAAGGGTGCTTCTTTGACCATCGCTGAAGGATCTTCTAAAGATGGTTATAACTGGCGAAAGTATGGTGAAAAGCTAGTTAAGGAAAGTAAGTTTCCACGCAGTTATTACAAATGTACTCATCCCAACTGCCAAGTGAAGAAGAAGTTGGAGCGCTCTCATAATGGGTTGGTTACTGCGATGATATATGAAGGTGTCCATGATCATCCAAAGCCCCAGACAAGCCGTCGACAGTCAGTTGGCGGTTCAAGTATTGCACAAGAAGGAAATGATAAAGCGGAAGTCTTGCCAAAATCAACCGGTAAACAGATAGTCTACTAGATAATCTTCAGTGTCTCGCTTTTAATCTGAAGTATGATCTTTGTATTTTTATGACCTGATTGTCCATTGCCAATGGATGTCCTAGGAAGGGCATTTAATCAGATGGAAGCGGATGGCACTCCAGGACAATCTTCAATGTCAACAAGTGATGATGAAGGTGGTGAAGGGACTTATGCTCATGGAGACAAATTGGAAGATGAGGGCGAAGAAGGTGACCCAGAATCAAAGCGCAGGTCTCTATATGATATATCAGGGTTTTTAGAGTTTTCTGTCCGATTAATCTAGTATCTAAGTTTTTTTGCAAGCAGGATAATGGGATCTTCCCCTCTGGACAGAATAACTATAAGAACAACTAGCGATCCACGAGTTGTAGTGCAGACAATGAGCGAAGTTGATATCCTTGATGATGGGTATAGGTGGCGGAAGTATGGACAAAAAGTAGTGAAAGGAAATCCGAATCCAAGGTCCGTCTTAGTTTTCTTTTGGTATCTATCTAGTTTACCTGGGAAAACTTTTAGCAAAAGAATATTTGTCGGAACCTTTGATTACCGACGTATTATGTTGTTTCTATACTCTTGTGCTAATTCTTTCAGTTAATTGTCACGGTGCTTGAATGTGCAGGAGCTACTACAAATGCACCAATGCTGGATGCCCAGTTAGGAAGCATGTGGAGAGGGCATACCATCATCCCAAGTCAGTTATTACTACTTATGAGGGAAAACATAATCATGATGTACCCACTGCAAGTGCGACCAGGCATGAAATTTCCATGCATATGGCAGTGCAGAGTGTCAGTACTCTTAATGGTGGTAGCCCTGTGGCCCTGAGCCTTGTGATGTTAAAGCCACCAAATCACATTGAAAATGGGAGGGCTCCGTTATTTCCTACTGCATCTAATGTAGTTAGTCTAGATTTAGGTGCTGGCATTGGCCAGCTCCCTGAAAGTAGTTGCATTAAGAAGCAGAATCTAACAGAAACAGAAGACATGGCCGAAAATATCCGTGGTGCTAACTTGACCAATTCAGGTCTTGAAAGTGCGATTCAATCTGCTGGGACACTGCCTTTCTATGGAAATTGAACCACGGAACAAACCAGCATATCGTTACAGAGTTACAGAACAGGGACATATGGTCAGCTTTGACATGATCTCACAATCGAGCCATTCGGTTAGGGGGTTTCGTCACAGTGCTGTAGATAAGTGTTGAACAAAAAATAGTCACAAGTCGTGTCCAATCATTTGAGCAAGGAACAACAATTCGGTTGTGATCATCTAGTACACGGGCTATTTTGAACGCAGTGATAAATTTTTTTCTCCTTTCAGGAAAATGAGGTCCAAAGCTTCATCCCATGCCCGTGATATAGCTTCCTTTAAACGCTGTCATTTTCTATATGTTGATTTAACAGCAGGAGGTTCCAAGTACCTTCGTTTAAACTTTTTACTTGTTGCTTGCATCCTAATAGCAATTCATGTTGCTCGTGGGGTTAGATGTGTTATCACGTACCATGGAGATAATGAAGATAGTGCGGAAAGCAGGACCAAATTTCGGGATTACTGGAGGTGTAAAAGTCTGATGGTGAAAGTGCTCTACATGGAAGGGTTATATGAATGTCTGAGGCAACATTTTTGCATGTCCTTGGTTTAGATTTTATTGGATGTAATGATGCGGAAAGTACTGAAGGAAGCCTTTGCATTCGGTATTTCCATCCAATTGGCAAACGTACTCCTTTTATGAGTCCAACTGAACGGTTCATGGTATTTGGGTCACTAATTGAAATTATAATGGAACTCTGCCCAGGATAGGGGAGATCTGTATCACTTCCTCACAATTCCAATATCCTTGTTGTAAATTCCAGCCAATTTTCTTACCCTCTCCATCATTCTCTTCGGAAACATCCGATAAAATTGGAACAATACGGAGAAGATTGGCATGACCCCTGTGCAATGATGACATGCACAAATCAATAAAATGGTTCTTACCCTCTACCTTTGCCTTTCCTCTTACAATTTTTTCCCCCCTTCATTAATGTATACTTGCATTTCCGCCCTCAAAACGTTGTGAAAATTTCAGAAAGTAGTTGCCATTTTGGCAACAAATTTTATCCAAGAATAACTCGTTTCACCTACCTAGCTAGGATGTCCACTTGAGACATTCACGTTGAACGAGGTGACGAGCACTTCAATGCTTGAATATTCATATCATGTCATTATGTGATATGGTTCTACCACTCCACGGTGGGCACAAAGAGGTTCTTCATTGTAGTTAAATTTTTATTGTGATCACATATATTGAAGAAATATGGTTTGCAAACCTGCTTATATCCATGCACTTAGAGAGCACATCAACAAACAAATATACTTCTTTTAGCTGATGTATCTCAAATAAATAGTTGAACAATCTTGGCAGTTCACATGTATAGCTGATGTATCTCAAATAAATAGTTGAACAATCTTGGCAGTTCACATGTATAGCTGATATATCTCAAATAAATAGTTGAACAATCTTGGCAGTTCACATGTATCTGTGCTTTTCCCTCTTTATTTTCCCCATTCGTTGCAATCACTTTGCCGATCAGTACGCAAGAAAAACTCCTACAATGAAAGACTACCATCAATTCCTTCCATGGGTGAGATGACGGTGTCTCTTTGTGATGCAGGCTCCCTGCCATGTCCCCACATCGGTCCTTGTCATCTCTCAGAAAATGGCATACATACATACATATATATATTATAGCTTGTTTTTGTGTCTATAATATTATCTTTTATTTCTTCCTGTAACTTTATTTTGCTGGTTTTTGTTCTGCTGATTTTTCAGCAGCTCTAGAACCGGCTGTTGGGTAGCTTCAACGGCTAGAATTCTAGCCAATTAAGGTAGCTCAAACTGGTAGATCTTCATTCTTGTTTCTTTGTCTAAAAACTGAGGGTAGGGTAACATATGAAACATAGTTTGAGTGCCAGATTGTAGAAGTTTTTCTTCACTAGCATATTCAGTTTTTAAGGTTGTGAGGCTTTAATGCTCTTTCTCTTAAGGCAGTTTGCATGTGTATTTTGTTTTTAAGGAGTGTGGTGATTGAGGTTTTTGAGCCCTGATTTACTTGGTATGAGAGTATGTGTCTTTGCAGTCGGAATTTCCCTTGCTCAAGTTGGTGTGTGTCTCGGAAAAATTTACTGTTTGCTGCCATGCAAATGGTTTGCTTACCAACTGTTTGGTGAATCCCTTACAAGTGCTGACTGCTTTCTTGGTGCTGCCAAGTAAGAATTGCTGCAGAATCTTTTTGGTCAGGTCATGGTGGAACTTTCTTCTTTCTAGAGAGTGTTATTGTTTATTTCGTTTCTTAGGCTCTCCATAACAAGCTATGTTAAATAAGGTAGAAGCAGGGGTGAAACCGCACGTTCTCTCTTCTATGGCATAGTAGATTTCGGCATTGTGGAGGAGGTAGCAGCTGGCTCGGAGGGCCTCTGGCCCATCAGGGGCATTAGAACGTGCGGGAGAACGATGGGATTGGTGAACCCATGGTCTTGGGTGGAGCTGAGGAATTTGTGAATGGTGGAGAGTTTTCACTATCATCTTCCAACCTTAAAACTGGAAAGTTATGGGCCTCAGTGGTTGATGGGGGAAGGTATGAGACAGAAGTAGATATGCCTCCGCTAGAGAAAAAAGAGCGTGCAGGGAAGAGGCGCCTGGTAATTTCTCAAGAATCGTATAAAGTTCTGTGCCACCTATTTCGATTCAGTGCTATAGCTACTCTTGCTAGAGGTGCCAGGAAAGGTCGCCTTGACTACAACTTTATCTTTGTCAGCCTCAAAAGCCTATGGCCTGGTATTGCTAATCTCAGGTTCATGTCGGTGGGGAAAGGTATGTTCCTACTTCGCACCTCCAATGAAGCTGATGTGAAATTCATCATGTCTCCCGACAGATGGTATGTGGGAGGAAGACTCCTCATTGCGAACCAATGGCACCCTGGCTTGCCCATGCGGATTGAGAGTTCCAATCGAGTCCAAATATGGATTTGGTTGCCCGACCTACCAGCCAAATGGTGGAGTCCATGGATTTTTACTGACATTGCATACCTCATAGGTGGCTCCTTTGTGAAGGCTGATGAATATACCAGGCATCTCCAGCATTTTGGTTTTGCTCACATTAAAATTGAAATACTGTTGGGCATGGGGAAAGATCTTCGTTCAATCCATCAGATACAAACTAAGGTAAAGTACTGTAAAAAATGTGGGTCTACAGCTCACTTTGAGGGTTCTTGTGTTGTGACAAAGGCATCCAAGGAAAGGGAGAAGGTTGCCCTCAGTGCTTGGCAATTGGTTAAAATCTCCGAAAGATGTCTACAATACAATAAGGAAAAAGAGGATCATTAATTGAAACAAAACAAATTTGAAGCCCTTAGGTTTTTGTCAGAGATTGAGGCAGGCGTGGACCGCTCTTCCAAATGTGCTGGTGAGAGGGTTCTGGGCTGCATAGAAGGAAAGGGGCAGGAACTAAGTAAGCTGGTTCACACAAGTAGAGCAGAGGCAGGAATGATTCTAGATTCTCAAACCCTACGACAAGGAAGAAAAGAGGTTCAGGTCTCTCAAGAAACCTTGGTGTCTCCAGGGCCTAATTCAAGCAAACTTAAAGGCATTGCAAGTGTCCCAAAAATTGATCTAAACACTTCGTCAGTGGCCAACATAGATGGTAGAGAAGGCCAAAAAACAAACTCTTAAGCACAAGATGGTGAATAATATTAAAAGCGAACTAGCCCACCAAAAGTGAGTGACACACTTGGGGAGGCAGGTGGGAGTATACAACAACCCCAAGATCTCACCATGGTGGGGGTTACACCTGGCCCTAAGGATAGGCTATCAGTAGACGAGATGGATGTTGGCATCGTTGAGGCAAAGGCATTTCTAGAGGCTATGGATGATGACAAGGACAATGAATTATCCAAAGACCTAACAATCAGACGAGAAGGGAGGGGGCACGACCAGCTTTACTTATGAATATCCTTGCCTGAAATGTCTATGGGCTGGCGGCAACTCCAGCTTAACAAGAGTTTGTAGGAACTCTAAGGAAAATGAATACAACCATCGCTTTCGCAATGGATTCCAAGCTCAATATGGAATGACTTCAGAAGTTCCAACTAAAGATTCCAGAGAGACGTTTGATCTCTAACATATAGCGGGACCATGGGTGTGCATTATTCCATTATGGGATCAGCATGAAGTGACTCTCCAAAACTGGTATGCACATCCTCACTGGGTTGTTTTTACATTTCTCTATAGTTTCGTTTGGTCTGTGTTTTGTGGCCATAGGAGTTTATTGGTAGGGTGCCAACTCTTCAAGCTTGTATTGCTCCTTCCAATTTTGTTGCACAATCAACGTTATATGAAATATCTTGCCCTGAGATGAAATTTATATGGACTAATAAACATGTGAGCCATGAGAATGTCATGTCAAATATTGATAGGTGCTATGTCTCCAAAGAATGGGTGGATGACCTAGAATTGATTCTGCACTTGGAAGTGCAACCAAGGACTATCTCATACCACAACTCAATCTTGCTCTGCATCTCTAAGCGCAGCTTCAACACTTGGGGTTATACCTCATTTCGACACTTTCAATATTGGTAGGAGATGGTAGGGTATAGTGATCCGTTCTTCCAACTTGGACGGAGGATACCAGGGGCTGCACCATGATCAAGCTCATACATAAGTTCGAGGCAACCAGGGACAAGCTGAAGGTTTGGTGCAAAGGAGAAGCAAATGACCTTCCCCACCAAATTATGGAGGCTAAGAACAAAATCAAACGTCTTCAAGCCCAAAGCGAAAGTGGCATGCTAGTGGCAATAGACAAAGAATGCTGGCTCAAACACAAATTATCTAGGCTCTTGTGGTTAGAAGAATGACTATGGCATATCAAATGGATGAAAAGGGGCTGGGGAAAACTTGAACCCAATTCCTACAGTGATGGATACAAGCGCAATCAAAATTTGCTAATGAGAGAAGGCGCCAAAATAAGGCTGAGGCTATCTCTCATAAGGGGTGGCTTATGACGGATACTCCTAATATATTTACAGCTTGTATTGACTTTTTCACCGACATGCTAAGGACCACCCATCGCTTAGGATGCCTACCACAAACCATTATACTGGATCCTACTGTGTTACATGAGTAGAATGATGAGTTGTTGAAACTAGTTACTAAAGCAGAAATCAAGTGGCAGTCATGGATGCAGAAAGGGACTCATTGCAAGGATCAGATGGGTTTGGAAATAGCTTCTTTCGAAGCAACTGAAGTGTCATGCATGAGGCAGTAGTAGGGGCTGTACGTGGGTTTTTTGATACCGGTAGATTAGTACTGGCCCATCTTCCTTTGCTCTAGCAGCGAAGGTCATTGCAGTCTTGGAGTAGGATTAATGCAAATGACGGTTGGAAGATAGGCAATGGTGCTATGGCCAAATTTTGGACGGATTATTGGGGACCACACATTTGATTGATAAGATCCCTATATCCCATCGTCGTCTGGTGTAAGACATGATCAGATGCACGATTAAAGAAATTATGGAGGAGAATGAAGAGTACATCAGTGAGTTTCTTGCAAGTTTAAATATTCCTTTATCTTGCCCCTAACTTGAGGTTGAGCAACCTGATGCTTTGGTGTGGAGAAACAAAGATCAAGGGAAATTCAATCGACATGAATTTTGGCAAAGGATTCAGAAAAAAAGGTTCCAAGAGCAATGGGAACATGCTTGCTTGGAAAGGGAGAAGAGTTCCAAGGGACACCTGGATAATTTATTTAGGCGTTTCACGTTGTTTACCTATTGATGGGTTTGTGCAAAAATAGGGTCAGCCACTTGTTTCTGGGTGCCTAGTCTGAAGATTGAAGACATGAAACACCTTTGTTTTCAATTGTAAGAGAGCTCGTTTTATATGGACATCCATTTTGGGAAAATTTGGAGAGTCCCCCAAACCTGATACAAGTGTTACTCTACTCCTGTCATAGAGCTCATGGGGAACGTGTGTGTGAGTGTGTGCGTCAGTTCCACAAATCATGGGCTGTTGAAGTTGAAGTGGAGGAGATCATGGGAAAGCACGATGCGATAGTTACTAGATAGTGCTTCCTTAAGATTCAAGTTTGTTTTTTGATGTTTTTATATATAGTTTTTTCTTCAATAGTTGTACGACACCACCAAAAGATTAAAACTTTGCTATTTTCTACTCTGTCGTACTCTATTTTTTCTTTGCATTTTTGCATTTCATTTCATGTGCGCTGCAGCCTTAGATTTCCTTTCTATTACCACACCGGGATTGGGCTTGAGAATTAGGGGAGTCTGCCAACATTTGGTATCAGAGCTCCATGTTGTATGCCAAAACTCCCTCGATTCAAGCTGATGTCGGTAGTGGGACGTTCCAGTACCGCAGCACACGGCGACCAACTACACCGGCTGAGTAATTAGGGTCCAAGCGATGATGGAAGATCAAGGCGTTTGGGAGGCCATTGATCCGACGGTTGGTGTGGCTGTCGACACGAGGAAGGACAAAATGAGGTTGAATATTCTCCAAGCACTCTCAGAGGATCTCCTAATGCAGGTGGCAAAGAAGGTGACGATGAAGGAGGTCTAGGATTGCCTCAAGACGAGGTTTATTAGGGCAGATCGCTTGAGGAATGCATGTCTGCAGACATTGAAGTGCGACTTTGACGCCATGGAATGCAGGAAGTAGAGTTGTTGGATCAGTATGCTGGCAGGCTCACCGAGATGTCCATCAAGTATGCTAACTTGGGGGAAAACTTGAGTGACACCGCCTTAGTGAAGAAGCTGTTTGACACCATTCCCAATCGATTCCTCAGTGCAATCACTGGCATAGAGCAGTTCTGCGACCTCGACACTATGCTGTTTGAAGAGGGCGTGGGGTGGCTCATGACTTATGAAGAACGCTCTCATCCCTGAGCATTTAGTGCTAGCGGCAATGACAATTCTCAACTACTCCTCACTCAGGCCGAATGGGAAGCGCGACAGAAGGGAAACGGTGGCGGCCCATCATTGACCTGAAAGGAGAAGGCTCATGGGGAAGGAGGGATTCATAGCCAGGGTGGTAGTGGACGCGGCAGGAGGCACGGTAGAGGTGGACGCGACGACGTCCCACACAAAGATGGAGTAGGTGGCTTTGGGGGTGGTGATCATGACATGAGTCACATCCGTTGCTTCAATTGTGACGAATTAGGGCATCATGCGAACCAGTGCAAGGAAGAAGAGACACATCTCACACGAGCTGATGACATCAAGCAAGTCCTACTACTTACGGAGTTGGAGGAAGTGGCGCCCGCAACACTTGAACGACAAGAATGGTAGGATCGATAGAATACCGTTCTGCTGAACGAAGAATAAGTATGACCAGAACTGCATGGGACCGAGCACAGCCTGGAAGCAACTCACGCTGTACTTGGATAACGGTATCAACAACCACATGACCAGAGAGAAGGCCAAATTTTGTGAGCTGGACGTGGCAATCGTCAACAAGGTGAAGTTCGGCAATGGCTCATTGGTGCAGATTATGGTTAAGGGTTCATTTTTTTTAAATGCAAAAATGATGATCAGTGGTT
The DNA here is from genome assembly GCA_011799765.1 of Nymphaea thermarum. Taxonomy (NCBI): domain Eukaryota; kingdom Viridiplantae; phylum Streptophyta; class Magnoliopsida; order Nymphaeales; family Nymphaeaceae; genus Nymphaea; species Nymphaea thermarum. The sequence continues at coordinate 150,354 of JAANDH010000310.1, read as the reverse complement.
GCTCCAGGAAGTATATTATATCCCGAGGCTTCGCAGCAACATTGTGAGCCTTGGGTAACATAACGAGACAGGCCACAAGGTGATTATGGATGAGGATGAACTAGAAATGTTCGTAAAAAATCTATGACAGCTGATCATGAATGTGAGATGCACACCAAATAGACTCTACCGCATCGAGCTGCAGATGACTAGGTCAGTGTGCCTCCTGGCAAACCTCAAAGATTCGACGTGGCTGTGGCATGCAAGCCTTAGCCATGTGAACTTTCAAGCAATGAAAATGCTTGTAAACAAGAAGATGGCAACTGGGGTACGTTCAATCACACACCTCACACAGTTATGCCAAGAGCATTTGGCGGCGAAGCAGATGAGACAGTCGTTCCCATCAGCAGCCAACCATCGAGCAAAGGAGCCACTTGAACTTTTGCAGACCAATCTCTGCAGCCTGATCACACTGCCCACCCCTACTGGTAATGTCTATTTCTTACTAATTATTGATGACTTCTCTCATTGGATGTGGTTGTGCGTGATGAAAAAAAGACCAGACATGCTAGACATTCATGAGAATCAAGGCGCTGGCTGAGAACGCATGCAGGCACCGTGTCAAGATGCTTAGAACAAATCGGGGAGGCGAGTTCCTCTCTTTTGAGCTCACCAAGGTGTGTGAACAGGCTGGCATTATGTGGCACCTCACTGCACCATACACACAACAATAAAACGGTGTGGTGGAGCAAAGGAACAGGACGATGATGGCGATGGCAAGTTCTCTCCTCAAAAGCATGAGTATGCCGAGAAGATTTTGGAGGGAGGTGGTATGAAATGAGGTTTATCTGTTGAATTGCTTGCCAACGAAGGCCATGGGCGAGCACACCCAGTATGAAGCTTGGAGTGGCAAAAAACTGGATCTCGCACACCTTTGGTTATTCGGCTACATGGTGCATGCCAGGATGATGACGCCACACCTAAAGAAACTTGATGTTCGCAGCCAACCAATACTATATCTCGGCGTTGAGGACGACTGCAGGGTGCACCGACTGTTTGACCACGGCAGGGGAAAATCCATATAAGTCATGATGTTAAATTTGAAAGAAGTTTGAAGTAGAAGTAGAACATGGATGCAAGACAGTGAACCATCAAACTTCATTGTCGGGGAGGAGTTCAACACCGAGTCGGCAATGAACAACTTAGTGCTGGTCGTAGGTGGACAAACAGGTAGATTAGTGTCCACGCAGCTGTACTACTCAGCCTCTTCATCGACGCCAGAAGAACTAGCAAGCAGGGAACAGGGCACATCACTTGACGCGGCGAATTCCTCGAAAAACCCTTCAACTCCGATGGTAGCGCAAGCTTGAAGGTTGTTGACAAACGAAGCTGTCGCAGATTCAAAAATGGAGGACAGTAATGATAGGCCTGATCGGTACAGACTCATCGATGATATCATGAGAGACGCTCAGCGCGTCGAGCTCGATGATGAAGACGTCAAAGAAGAGGTCATGCTTGCGGCAGCAGAGGAGCCGTCGTGTTACCAAGAGGCAGCCAGCTAGCCGGCATGAGAGGAAGCTATGGCCAAGGAGATCGAATCCATTGAGAAAAACTCGACCTGTACGCTGACAACGCTACCGGCTGGAACCAAAGCAATCAGACTCAAATGAATGTTTAAATTGAAGAAAAACTCAGACGGAGAGGTGATTAAGCACAAGGACAAATTAGTTGTGAAGGGCTATGTCTAGCGGCAAGGGATCGGCTTCAAGGAGCTGTTTGCACCGGTCACCAGGCTTGACACAGTACGAGTCATCTTTGCTATCGCAGTCAACCGTGGGTGTCAAGTCCATCATCTCGACGTCAAGTTAGCATTCCTCAATAGCGTACTCAAGGAGAAGGTCTATGTTGCCCAGCCAGAGGGTTTCACGATGAAGAACAAGGAGCATATGATATTCAAATTAAGCAAGGACTTGTATCTCCGACCAGCACCACAGGCTTGGAGCACACGGCTGGACAGGAACTTGAAGCACCTTGGGTTAACAAAGTGTGCACAGGAACAAGCCATGTATACGAGGGGAAGACACCACACCAACGTCATCATCAGGGTTTATATTGAAGATCTAATTGTAATAGGGAAGGATTCAGAGGCGATCGCAACATTCAAGCAACAGATGATGACTGAGTTCGAGATGAGCGATCTCAGCCTGCTTAACTATTACCTTGGGATTGAGGTGGTACAAGGTGAAAGTGATATTCATATCAAGCAAACAACATATGCCAAGAAGGTGTTAACTAAATTTGGCATGCTCAATTACGATCCCACTGAACTACCTATGGAACTGATCTCACAGCTGCACAAGGATCCCGAAGGACAGCTGGTGGATGCAACAAAGTATCATCAAGTTATTAGATGTCTGAGTTATCTTCTCCACACAAGACCAAATCTTTCGTATGCCATCAGTGTAGCTAGCAAATTCATGGAGAGACCGACTATGATGCACCACAAGGCAATGAAGCAGATTTTCCAGTATTTAAAAGGGACAATTCACTTCGGTCTTGTATACACTAGAGGAAGATGAGAAGTGATTGTCGGGGTTCATGGATAGTGACTTGGCGAGCGACATCGATGACCGGAAAAGCACCCTATGGCATTCTATGTGAATGACAGACTAGTCTCATGGAATTCGCAAAAGCAGAAGACCATAGCCCTGTCTTCTGGGAGGCTGAATTCGTGGCAGCAACCGCGGCAGCGTGCCAGACACTCTGGCTTAGAAGACTGCTGGCCAAGCTGGCTGGAAGGGAGCCGCAGGTGGTGAAGTTGTATGTGGATAATAGGTCCGCTATTGCATTAATGGAGAACCCAATTTTCCATGAACGCAACAAACACATTTACACAAAGTTCCATTTCATACGTGAATGTGTCGAAAGATGACAGATTGTTGTGGAATTCGTTCGTATAGATGAGCAAGGAGTGGATCTCTTGACAAAGGTGTTGCTGGCGGCAAGGTTGGCGACAATGCGACATTTGCTGGGTGTCCAAGATCTCGGGCCATACCAGGACTAGGGGGGAGAATGTTACTCTACTCCTATCATGGAGCTTATGGGGAACGTGTGCGTGAGTGTGTGCTTTGGTTCCAAAAATCATGGGTGGTTGAACTTGAAGTGGAGGAGATCGTGGGAAAGCTCGATACAATAGTTACTAGATAGGGCTTGCTTAAGATTCAAGTTTCATTTTTTTGTTGTTTTTTATATATAGTTTTTTCTTCAGTGGTTGTACGACACCCCCAAAAGATTAAAACTTTGTTGTTTTCTGCTTCGTCGTCCTCTGTTTTTCCTATGCATTTCTGCATTTCATTTCTTTTGTGTTGCAGCCTTAGATTTCCTTTCTATTATCACACTGAGATTGGGCATGAGAATCAGGGGAGTCCGCCAATAGCAAGGGCTTATCTCGGAGAGTTGACCCTTATGCTTGATGTGATTGTGAGTCTTCCAAATGAATCATATTTAGGGCTGGGCATCGGGCCGGGCCGGGCCGGCCCGGCCCGATAACAATGTAAAAATGAAAGCCCGTTAATAGTAACGGGCCGGCCCGAAGCCCGGCCCGTTTATAAACGGGCCGGGCCGGGCTTACGTTATAACGGGCCTCGGGCTTCAGTTTATGCCCGAGGCCCGGCCCGGCCCGATTGTTAACGGGCCGGGCGGGCCGGGCGGGCCGGGCGGGCCGGGCCGAGCTTTGAATGTGTTTTCTGGTCCATACAGACATAACAAAATAACGAATAATGAAATAATTGATGATACCAAATAACCAAATAAAATAAATGAACAAATTGACTGTCGATGAATGACAGTTCTCTGGTCGATACAGACATAACAAATAGTAATAAAAATGCAATTAGGTAAAAAAATGATAGCGACGACTCATAAAATCAGATTCTCTAATTTAGCCTCGTCTGACCCATTACTATTTACTAAATATAAAGCAACTCTAATTGTTGCAGAAATGTGTTTTTCAATTTTATTTCCTGCAACAAATAGGTAACTAGATGTTCAAAGTTCCAAGTGAAATACAGAATGCATTCATCTACTACTAGCAAAACCAAGACATTACAGAAGCAAAGAAAATCTGAAGTGGTCCGGTTTCAGACAAGTCTCTCCATTTCAAGAATTTAACACCATCATTCTATGCATCTGCTGCAACTCTAATTGTTGCAGAAATGTGTTTTTCAATTTTATTTCCTGCAACAAATAGGTAACTAGATGTTCAAAGTTCCAAGTGAAATACAGAATGCATTCATCTACTACTAGCAAACCAAGACATTACAGAAGCAAAGAAAATCAGAATATCACAAGCGTGGTCCGGTTTCAGACAAGTCTCTCCATTTCAAGAATTTAACACCATCATTCTATGCATCAACTCCATGTCCTCTCCTGATAGTCAGTATTTCACATTACTAGAAATCCGCTCGACTGTATCCTCCTCTATGTCCACCATGATTGCAGTCCTGCTGCTCCTGCACTTTGCAATGGCCCAATGACAAAGTTGGATTTCACCTACAAGAGCAACAGTCGGTAGGAAAAACAATGTTAAAAATTAATTCAATAAAACCTACACGGCTATGTTATATGGACATGCTAATTCGAAATATGAAAGAAATGTTATAACATTTTACCACAACGATATATGAATCATGCTAATTCGTCACCAGAAGAGTCCTCCTTATCTTCAAAACTACAAAAGACACATCACCACAAGCAAACTACAATGTTAGTATATCATAAAAAACAAAAGGAATGAACAAAATTTAACATTAAACAATGAACATCTTACATTTCGCACGAGTTATCTTCATCACGAATCCAACTCTGTGTACAAACTAATGCTTCAACAGTTTCAGGAGTGGTAGAACATCGATAATCATTAATGATTCTTCCAGCTGTACTGAATGAAGACTCAGATGCAACCGTGGATATAGGCATTGCCAATATATCTCGAGCCATTTTGGATAAAACTCTGTATTTACTTTCATTTTCCTTCCACCAATTTAATATACAGAAGTTTTCATTGGGTCGAGGACGTTCTATTGGATCAGTTAAGTATGCTTCCAGATCTGTGCGAGGTACTTGAGGAGATACAGAACTCATGTAATATGTGAAGAAGGCATCTCTTGAAAAAATTGAAGGTCTCTCTTCTTCAAATGCCACATTGGTGTTGTTTGCATTCTCATTTTCTTCATCATATGTTGCATACACAATTTTGTACTCAGCATACAATTCATGAAGACTTCTCTCTACTTTTTCATATTGTACCATTGCATCATGTTCATTTAATTTCTCAAGCACATACTTCAAATATCCCAATTTGGACCTGGGATCTAAGACAAATGCAATTGCAAAGAGGACATTGTAGTCATTTTTCCAATATTTGTCAAATTTTCCTTGCATTTTGATGGCTAATGATCTTATATAATCATTGCTTGCCACACTATGTGTATGCAAATGGTTGCGTACCTTCTGTATCTCTTTAAAAACCACATTAGCTGTTCTAGTAGCAGAGAAGATATTTGTAACATTGTAGAATAACTTCAAAAATTGGCACAAGGAAGTTGCATAAGACCATTCATCCTCAGAAGGTAAATTTATATAATTGGGATCCACAGAAGCCAAATGTTGAAATGCATCTTTGTAGAACAATGCATCTCTCAACATAATATATGTAGAGTTCCATCGAGTTGGAACATCATAGGTTAATTTCTTTTTACCAATCAAGCCCACTGTTCTTATACAATCCTTAAAGGAATGAAACCGCTTTGGTGATCCCTTTACATATTTAACACTTTCACGAACTTTTGGAATTGTATCATGCAGATCCTGCATACCATCTTGAACCATAAGATTTAAAATGTGTGCACCACATCGAATATGCATATGTTGCCCTTGCATTGGAATAACATGTCTTCTTCCTAAGTTCCTTTTCAATGTAGTTATTGCACTATCATTCGTCGAACAATTGTCAGCAGTAATAGAAAACAACTTTGACTGAATGTTCCATTTAGAGATGCAATCTAATAAAGCCTCACACAAACTATGTGCATTATGTGGCGGAGGTACATGTACAAAACTGAACATATGAGCATGCAACTTCCAATATCTATCAACATATTGTCCTGTCACGCATAGATAACCCAATGTCTGCTGTGAAGTCCACATATCAAATGTCAATGAAACTCGTTGGGTAGAATCATTTATAAATCCTTCAAGTCGGGCTTTCTCAATCTTGTACATTGACATAATTTCTCTTTTCATAGTTCTTCTAGAAAATGGAACGAACCTATGATTGCAAGCTTGAAGAAGTTTATTATGATATTTATATTCTGCCAAATTGAATGGAAGCTCATGTGCTATTACACACTTTGACATCAACTTTCTAATCGACTCCATGTCAAATTTTTGTATAGATACAGAAGCGGCACCAGAATCATTGACTGCAAGAGCTAAAGTTCTTTGCTTTCCTTCATTGATTTGCTTACTTAAGCATGATTTTATATGTCGACTTAAATGACTAGTTCCATGAGCACTGTTTGCTTTCAATCGTTCTCCACAATGTTTGCACTTTGCAAAATCTTCTCCTTTATATGTAACCAATATAAAATCAATCCATACTTTTGAAGTCCTTTTTCTCTTGGAGACAGCTTCTCTCTCGGTAGATGATTCCAATGATTCCATATTAGAAGTTGGACAATATTCTTTATCAGAGTTACCGTGCGACATAACTGACATAAGTTGAAATGACACATGTAAATAACCAAAACAATAAAAAGGACCATTAAGATGCACAATGCCTAATTTCATTAATACAGAAATATCTTAATCCAAATTACATGAAACCCTCAAAAGTTAAGAGTTATGAGAAAGATGATCCAGATGCATGTGCAATGGTTAATAATATCATCAAGAGTTATGAGAAGAAATTCAGTTGAGATGAATCATGAGTTTATCCACATTAGAGAATAGAATTCATTGTCAGCTTGTCACACAAACAACTTGGTACATAAAGAAAGCATTTTACTTTTAAATTTACATAGATCTGCTAGTTTGATATCAAAAACTAATATTACATTTCAAATTCCATTCAATAAGGAATAGTCCATGTTAAACTGTTAATGTCTGCTAAAGGCAATTTATATATCATGGAGCATTGCTAACTGAGAATAAATCAAACTGTTTTGCTGAAATGTGAACCATTTTCAAGTAGTTATCAAATAGAATCAAATACAACCAAACAGAAACAAGAAAACATGCAGCTGGTGAATGGTTTACTGCACGTGTTTCATCATGTCTGTAGTAAAACACAAAGATGAACCTGAAACGAAATCGTATACCTGAAGCAATGTGAGCTGCGCTGACAATGTGGTTGCCTCTGGCTGAAGTGTCTGAACCTTCCTTTCCAGCTCACTTGTATAATGTATCACAAACCATGAAACCAACAATCAGTATGCAGTACAGTATGCTTAAATAGTTTTGATAGGGAAAAAAAAGGATACTTAAATTGATGTAGATAAATCATGAACATCAAACAAACATCTACAAGTTCTAATCAACAAAATTAAGTATAGTGGCACTGCATAGACATTGCAACTGAAATTAGACTCTTGAAACCTTTGATTTTTTTTTTTCTTTTATGTTTCAACTACAAAATAAACAGCAAGAACTTTAGGGACTGAAATTCATTGAACTTTTGTTTCCGAATAAAAGTGTCGATCAAAGTCTTTGAAAGCTTGGTAAGGTTTCCAATGAAATAATAGAAGTTAGCTTCATGCTAAAGAAGCTTAGGAAATTCACCTATACCTTCTGTTTCATGGCTAATCAACAGAACAGTTGCTGCTAAATCCGAAAGTTGGGCTTCATCATTAATTTTTCACTGAAACTCATCATTTTAAGGAGAAACAGGGGGAGACAGAGAGAGAAATCCATGTGCTTTCATAGACAATTATGACATTCTCCAAGAAACAAATTATATGCAATCTTAACAAGTTACTGTTGAGAGAGTATGAGAAAGATGTCTGTGATTCTATGTATATAGGCAATTACAAGACAGCCAAAACCAAAATTAACATCAGTCAAGGGCTCTTGGGCAAAATCACTATATTCTCTCTCTAGATCCTTCTTACACGTACAGGCATCAAAAGACCCCTTGACTGACTGAAATTTTCGGTTTGAATGGCTGGTGGTCTGTCTCATACTTGGTCTCTCTGGTTACAATCAAGAAGACCGACCATGGGAGGACTGAAAGGTGCCTGGTTTTTCCAGTTTCTCCCTCGTTTCTCTCCTCATAAAAGGATAAAGTCACACAAAAGCATCAGGAATCAAAAAATCAGGAACAAGCCACACAACCATTAAAACAGACATTGAGAAAGCACAAAAGAAGAAAGCATTTCATTTAAGATCATTACATTGAAAAAAAGACTGTTGAAAGTTGAAACGAACAGGGAGAAAGGGGAAAAGTGGCGCACCTTCTTGACGGACGGGGGGACAACAGATCGGCGACGGGAACGGCGACGGACGGACCGCAGGATGCAGCCGATGGGGATGGCGACGGACGGACCGAGGATGCAGCCGATGGGGACGGCGACGGACGGACCGGAGGATGCAGTCGATGGGGACGGCGACAGACGAAAAAAGCAGCGGATTCACCGGAGAAGGCAGCCGATGGCGACGGCGACGACCGGAGGAGGTAGTGGTGACTGGTGACTGGTGAGACGAGGAGGAGGAGGCAATCTCAGACTCTCAGTTGAGTCTCGACGGCCGACGGGAAGAAAGAAAACCCTAACTTTCTCATTTTTATTAAACCCTTTAGAAAAAAAAAACGGGCTTCCCGGGCCGCCAGCGATCAAAGCTGCGGGCCCGAGCCCGGCCCGTTAGTTACCGGGCCGGGCCGAGCCCGGTAACTAACGGGCTCAAAATGGCTTTTCCAAGGCCCGGGCCCGGGCCCGAATCGGGCCGGGTACCGGGTACCCGGCGGCGGCCCGGCCCGGTGCCCAGGCTTAATCATATTGCCATATGGAAGTTGTCTTTCCAGCATTTATCAAGTAGTTTCTCTTTGAAAGGATGTAATACTATGAGTTGAAGTCCTGTGCAGACCATTTTTGTTGTACATATTACTCCATTTTGTAGGAATAAAAGGACAGGGGCCTAACCCCACACAGTTATTGTCTGAAAATAAGGTACAAGCACAAGACATTTTATTAGAAACAAAGGGTTCTGATTGCTTGTTGTGTAATCAAACAAGAAACCACAATTAGTTTTGACCAAAATTCTTGAAGGTAAACATATAATTTAGAAGGTTCTGAAAAAGAAAAGGTTATAGGTGATTAGGAGAAAAAAAATGTAAAGATTGGAAAGGTTACCACAAAATCTTGACCTGAACTCTTATTTGAGTTCATAATGGAAACCGTTGGTCAAATCTCTAAGTTCAACTATGTTATTGAACCTTGGAATTTCTTGAAGATTTACACTATAAAGATGTTGCATATACATGGTAACATGCAAGTGAGAATTGCAAATCTTTGACAAAGCAACAAAGCCATTAAGGAATATGTGACCAAAGTTCATTAATTATGAGATGAAATGACTCAATTGATATAGCCCTTACAAAAAGGATACATCTAAAAAAAAATTGTATAATTGGTTTAAGAGCTGATTTCAATGCTGTAAAGACTTCCCCATCATATAGATCCAAAGTCCATATTATGAGTAAGACCATTGCTAAAATATAAATATTGGAAAAAAATAGGTTGATTTTTTTCAAGGAATAACATGTGGTGTGTTTGCTAATTCTCATCTTCCTCACTTGGATAGATTTAGTGAGCAAAGGAATTGAAAGTTTATTTATTTTCATTGCTAAGAAGTGAGCATATTAAGCCTAAAATAAAAGTCTGAATATATATATATATATGTATATATATAAAGTGGTCATATTAAGCCTAAATATCTCTCTCTCTTTCTATATGTATATATGTAGGGAGGAGGAACCATTGGAACTATAAATATAGAAGCAAAGTGTCTTCGATCTTTGATATATATATATATATATATATATATATATATATATATATATATATATATATATAGATATATATATATATAGGGAGGAGGAATCATTGGACCTATAAATATAGAAGTTAAAGTTATATATATATATATATATAACTTTAACTTCTATATTTATAGTTCCAATGATTCCTCCTCCCTATATATGTAGGAAGGAACCGTTGGAACTCTAAATGCAGAAGCGAAGTGTCTTGTTTCAATTGACATTGGTAAATTTGTGAGTGTACTTTAACAAAAAAATTGTTTACAATCTCCAGCCTGTTTTTAGAGGAAATGCTACATAGATGTCGGGAGCCACCATTGGTTCCATGTAATCGGGTCTTGTATATTCAATTGAGGAGCGTATTTACATATGACTCTAAACTAAATTGTTCCTTACTTCCTAAATGCATGAATGGAAAGTTTATCCTTTTCTGAACACTGGTGATGGTATCTCTCTTCCAATTGTGTGCAGTGAGAGTGTCAAACTAATGAATGCCTTGATTCTGTGATTTTACTTGCATCTCAAATTGCTGAACATGGTTGTGAAGTAAATTTCTCGCTAAACAAATTCTGTGTAGGGGCTTCTCTCCCATGGAAGATAATTCAAGAAGGTTCTAGAAGAGATGGTTTTCATGATTAATTTCTTGGATATTTCTAGACTATATAATATTGTTGCACCAAGATTTAGCCACCCAAGTTTGGGGAAGATGTTTTGTATACCATTTCTAAAAGGAACATATAACAAAGATTTTGTTTCTGTTTATTGAAGTGGTGGAGATGCATTGGGGCTTCCAAACCAGCCCAACAAAAATTTCAAGGGAAAAATTCAAAATTACATTGTGACAAATTAAAAATTATGTGGGATGCCTACATCATACCTAGGCTAGTAGCTTGTGCCCCTCAGCCAAAAAAGCCTATGTAATGTTTCTAAATTCTTTTAAATGAAAAAAAAATTATACAAAAAAAATCTGGTCCTACAACTCCAAAACAAAATAGAGTTGCCTAAAGGAAACATATAATAACATTGAAACTACAAGAGACCTCATTGTTTGTAGAAATATCATGAAAACTTTTGAGGTAGTTTGATTTTGCTATTGGATCTTCTAAGGAGTGGTCGATGTTCTCGAGCATCTTTCAGAGTCTAGGGAATACTTCTATATACAGGTAAGGATATTTCCGGCCCTCACTTCTATCTACTTGGCAAATGAATTGCATCCAAACTTTTGAAAAATATTTCTTTTTTCCAAATACTTTGTAATTGCTCTAACATTCATCATCTCCCCTGACGGCTTTTACCATCGACACAAATAGACAGGCCGTCGCCATAGCCTACAGCAACAACACGGGTATTTGTAACAAAGGCTTCGTTAGAAGAAGCCAATGGCATTTGATGATGGGAAAGTCATGATGATAATATTTCTATCATCGTTGGCTTAAGCCATCATAACACGGTATTTATACAACAAAAAGACAAAAAAAGTTGTTCCAATCTCAACAACTTCGGCCTCCATGTCACAGCTACAAACCCTGCTTCCAGGTGCCTACATCACCATCATCTAGATTGAGAGAAAGAAGGTTGCAACTACAGATCTCGCTTCCAGCTACCTCCACTGCAAAGATTTAAGGAGAGAAAGAGAGGAGTTTTGGCTGGAAAAAGAGCTTTCAAAGCTCTCTTGTTTGCAGCCACAAGGATCTTTGGAAGCTCTCTGGCTCATATACAGAGAGAGAGAGACCTTATATGTCGCCTACCATTGTCTGCCTATCAACACCTATGACTGCCTACTGATGCTTTTGACCGCCTACCCTCGCTGCCTACTAATGCCAAACAATGACCCAACAAGTCCCCTGTTGCCTTTGCTAAAATACAAAATCACAATTTAGTGGAGGAGTGAAACCAAAAACTAAATGGAAGAAAGAGAACAAAAGAAAGACTGACATCATATCATTAAACATGACATAACTATTCCCCTAAATGATGTCTCGTACTAGTTATAGTGAGCTAGAAGAAGCTGAGACAAATACAACACATGGAAACCATGTCATCTGCATTTTATTAGTTATACTGAACCAGAAGACCAATTGTTGGGAGTTGCCATATTTTCTTGTATTTGTACTAGAGCTAATCTTGTTGTCTGGGTTATTAATCTTTGTAAACATCTGTATGTCAATGTCTGCCAACTTCCGGCCATCAATAGTCTGTATTTTGATTTCCTATTAGTGTATTTGGTAACATTTATTTGAACCTTTGAACATCTAACATTGATAATGCTTTTATTTAAGTTATAAACTTGATTTCACTATTTTGGTGTTCTATGCATTATCTAGTTTTAACGGGATCAAGTTATTGAATGTGTTGATTTTGATTTGACAAGTTTGTTATGAATTTTGTAATAGGACTGATATAAGTACTAACAAACATAAAAATAATGAATGATTTTTGTATATAGACAAAACAAGCAAAACCAACAAACATAATGTTTTAGTCATCAAACAATGGACAGAACTGACAATATAGACAAAACAGATTGCACGTGATGCAAACACTAGACAGAATAGACAAAATGCACATAACATAAATCAAACATCGAACAAAACAGAAAGAACAGACAAGACAAACATCAAGGAAAACAAAGACAGAAGGGACATAGTGCTTTGCTCATAAAGCCATCAAACAATGGACAGAGAACCCCAATGATAGGACAGACAAGACAAGGGTATGGTAGATATGATGTCTTGTCTGTTCTGTCAAGAGGAACAGTTATCAAATGCCCTCTAAAGAAATGAGAAAAAAGGGTCCCTGCAGTTGATGGATCCACCATAGCTCTGAGGCAGATCCAAGAAAGTGGCTTGTAATCCCAGCCTTGAGCTCTCGAGACTACTGACCAAATAACTAAATCAAAGCAAATTGAAAAAAACCACCTAATAATGAAATGTGGCATCACCTAATAAACACCACCAAAATGTGGCACCCATTTCGCTCAAGACATGGCCAAACTCCCACCCAATGATTGTCAGTGATCAAAAGCGTCAAAGGATATCAGCCAAGGTGCTCCCTGGATCTGACCATTGCTTGAAGGATGGTTCTCCTGAACATCTTAAGAAGCCAAATGCATTGCAGCAACTAACAAGAGACTGCCTTGTTAACATTAGGGACTAAATATAGGACAGATAGCCATGAACATGATGACAAACCTCTATAGAAAATGAGATGTTTGTACTTTCTCATCTAGGAAGGCTCTTATTTTGGAGTGTGTCACTTCTTCATTTTTCTCATATGCTATCTTGAGTTTAACTTGAAAAACACATACTATGATCATTCAACTGTTAACTCATATGGCCCATGTATGTAGTTTAAGGCTTTCAAAAAGCTAATCAAATGAACAAGACTTACCCAACCATGTCCAACAATTTTAATGTAACAGTGAGCACTGTTATCTAGAGGCCCTCAACTAAGTCTAACTAATCATGTAGAATGCATGTTCTTGCAGCTCTAACCAACTAATAGAGTCACAACAAGAGGAAAATGAATATGCCCTCAACATATGGAAGAAAAAATTGATGAGATATATCTTTCAACTTAATTCTCAGCAATCTACAAAACCATAACTGAGTGAAGGCGTCTGCTTCCTAAGGCTTTTGAACCAGTAATTTGCCAACCAGCTCCTTCTTTATAACATTCAGCCTACAATAGCATGAGTTAAGATCAGAGATACATGAGATCGTGAAGCTAACAAGATGACAATAAATAATTGGAATTTATAGCATCAGTTGTATCTTAGCCGTCAGTCATAAAACCCTCCCACAATGTGCATATCATCACTGCGAGTCATAGATACACCATATCCTTTGCAAGTATTCATTGGATCAGCAAAAATCCAAGAGCCAATACAAGGATCAAACATTTCCACACTTGATAAGACAAACTTGTCCCATCATAACTGCCTTATGCATACCTGAAAAAATTGGTTTGAGAATGTTAGCATAACACATGAAACACCAGGTGCCAACACATGTTACAATATAGAATTTCACCATCAGGAAGTACATAATAAAAATAACTTACAGTTTTTCATTCAACACCACCAAGGAAGAGCAGCTTCTTCTTGAAGACATAGAGTCAAGGAAGCAAAAAAATATCAGTCATACAATCATTCCAATATTGGTTTAAGGATGTTTAATATGTGAAAAACCCTAAATAATCTAAATTATCCATTATATTAGACCTTCAGGCTTGGTTCCCTACCAATATAGCATTTAGTCACCCAGTAATGAATTAGTCTTGAACCTGATAAGCCACATCCCGGAACTATATAGAAAAGTACTACATCAATTTGCTACAGATTTCAATTGCATTTTTCCCTCATATGTTTAATCATATACCCTATGGCCTAAAGTTTTTTTGCATAGCATAAATAGTGAAAAATCCAAAATTGAAGAGAACGACCTATTTTGGAACTAAGTTATTCTTGATTCCTTGAAAATCAGCTGCAGTTTTACATCATTGAAGAAAGTCTATGTTAACTACAAAGATGACCCCTTCTTGGTTGGAAAAACTGTTGTTAAAGATTTGGCATCTGCAGCAAAAATTTTATGAAAAATATAGTCTTCTTCCTTAAGAATGGAATTCATGTCCAATTTGCTTTGCATGTTTCTTGTTTACTTGAAAAGCAGAAAACATTGGATTCCATCCTTTAACATAACATTCCTATTCCCTAGACTAGATTCCTCCTTTCACCACCATTGGCTCACATAAAACGGTAGATCTTATGATAGGAGACTAGAAAAAAATTGCTAAAACGGAATGAGGAATCTACCTATCATGGAAAGGAACAATGCCAAATTGCTGGAATTGCTTCAACCAAACTTGCAACAGTTGTTTGTATTTAGAAACACTTAGAGACACTTATTGTTCCTTGCATATTGAAAGACAAGATTGTGAGAACAGGATTAAGAAAACAAACCATTTAGCCTTGAAATATTAAGATTGACAGAACAAGTGCCTTCTAATTTGACTTTTTTAAGTTCAACAAGATATAAAAATGGATCCAACTAATGATTTTTAATATATGAACAAGATTAAAATGAAACACTTAGAGACACTTATTGTTCCTAGCATATTGAAAGACAAAATTGAGAGAACAGTAGTAAGAAAACAGACCATCCAGCCTTGAAATATTAAGATTGAGAGAACAAGTGCCTCCTAAGATATAAAAATGGATCCAATTAATGATTTTTAATATATGAACAAGATTAAAATGCAAACGAGCATCATTTTCTTGCTTTTTTAGAAAACATGGGCTTAATGTGCTGCATAGCCATTTTTTCGTCCAATCCAAATGCTACTCCTATAAAAGAGACATATTAAGTATAATGTACAGCTTAAAGTAAGTTTTATCCCACAACGACGACTAGACCAAATATATTCAAATTTGTAATGTACCAGTCCATTAGGATCAGTCAAATAATCCATACCACATGAGCAACATACTTGATTGTTTTGTACAGATAAAAATTAATTTTAAAAGATAATAGTGGAGCTGTTGCATACATATCTTTCCTCATGTACCAAAATTAGGCCTGGGCATCGGGCGGGCCCGGCCTGGCCTGACACCCGAAAATCAAGTCCGGGCCCGACTTGATACCCGACATCAGAGCTCGGGCCCAGTCTGGTTAAAATAAAAAATGCTTTTTAATATAAAATAAACAATCTAAAATATAAACTATATTTGAATAATAAAATATATATCATTATTAAATAAAAATAATATTAAAAAATAATCAGGCCAAATCGGGCCCCATCGGGCTGACCCAGGCAGATTTTTTTGGGCCCGAACCCGGGCCTGATCAGGCCAGATGCCCAGGCTTAACCAAAATTTGACCATGAGTTGCAAATAAATAGCAAGACACTATCTCATCAAAGGATGAACTATTCCCTTAATGCTATACCAAAGTCAAGACAAGCAACAGTTCTATTCCTTGATGTTGCTTCATATTATTTTTGAACTATCTCAAAGAATAGTTTACTTTTGTGTACATGAAAATGTCATTGGAAAAAAACTTCACATTCTTCACTTATATGCAAAATTCCATTCCATGATGGATGCTGGATGCTAAACATGGGAGAATAAGGCTACTTTATTTACATGAAAAGCAAACAATCTTATCACTAGGAATGAGTTACAGGACACTCCAAAAGCCACAATATTTATGGCAAGGATTGCATGAAATTTTGCACTTTTATCAGTTATTTATTTAACTATTGATTCAGAATCAAGCTCATAAAATTAATATAGAAAAATGCACCATTGAAGATACTAATGGATGAGCTATTGGTTGAAGATGAGAAGAGTTCCATTTTGAAGCTCGATGATATGAACACAAATAGTTGAAACACTTGTAGAAATGAAAAAATTTGCCATCATTAAGCATAAAGGACATCAAGAACTATAAAACAATACCTAAGGATGTTGGATGCTACCCCGTCAGAGCACTGTGTTTTATGAGAGACTGTAATTGTTGCCTAAGTTCTTCATTTTATAGTTTCATTTTTGCATTTTGTTTCAACTGTTTTGTTGGATACAACATTTTTCAGGCTTTAATATTCCTCCTTAATAATTACAGTTTCTTGTATCACTTCTGCATGTATTTAGACAGTTCTACATGACCATGTAAAATTTCATACAAATCAACTAGTTTGACTCCTATTTCATAACTGCCTACACATCCATCGTGTCTCATGGCTTTTCCATATACATCAGTTCATCTAATTGTATCAATTGCCCCTATAGGCAGTTTGCAAGATGCATTTTGAACATAGACAAGCAAACAAAATAGACAATAATATCCATGCACACAAGATATAAATAAGTAGACAATGACAAAACAAAAGCAGAACTTACAATTCCATTTGCAACCTTCTCATTTACATATTCTTTATTTTTCATTTATGTGTTTTTATGAAAATAACCACATGACTCGCCTTTATTCCTCTATTGCTTATTGTCTTATTAAGTGAATAGGTTAAAATTTTGTTTGCAGTTATTAATGGTACAAGGGCACATACATATAATAATGTATTTAGAACAATAACACCATCTTTCTATCTTGCACATATACCATAAATATGGGGAAAATATTGCATATATTCACCTATGTTCTCTCATGCAGGAATTTGAGAGATGGGACCTATCCCATTGGTACAGGATCTATCAATTTCTGGTGGCTTTACATCCATTCCATGGTTTTTCTTTGTAAACTTGTAGACTTTTAGCTATATGACTATTTATAAATTCAGTGTCTGATTGATTTTTGGCAATAGTCTTCAGCTATTCATTTATTGAAATAAACAACTAATGCCCCCACCATTGATTGATTTGTCTAAACAAACTGGAGAAAAGTTTTTAGAATAAAGCTCAGGCTGTGTGTTGTTGTGCTTCCCGAACTATACATTACTAATTTTTAAGCTTAGAGTTTACATAACCATTTTAGTTTATCTTTTTCAACTGTAAGAAAAGGAAATATGATTTTTGAAGAAATCAAACACTCTTTGCAAAAACTTGAGGTTAAATTTCTTGATTTTGATAAGGACAACTTCCTTGGATTTCATGCGCTATTAAAGGTTTTCATTGATCTAGAGCACATTTCAAAGGAACAAATGTCATGATTTTCATGCGAATGTACATTGTCTTTTATGATCATTCAACATTTTCTAATTCTATTTGGAAATGATGTGGCATTTTTTCTTCTTTTCTTCTTGATTCTTTTCATTAATGAAACAAAAATTGCGGATAACTCTAAATAAATCTCAGACATCAGGCAAACTATTTGTGAGATGCTTCACTTGAACCATTTGATGTGAGAACTGATGTTGGAATTTTGTATTCAATATCAGTGGTTAGAGCACTTGGTTTCATGTTGTATATATAGAAATGCCCAAATAATGGTGGATCATAATCATGAAAGTTCAATAGGAGAAAAAAAAGTTGAACTAGGAATGAACCAACCAATGATAGCTGGTCTTTAAATGGCTATACATCTTGTAACTTGAACTACAAGCCAGAACATCTAGAACGCACACATGAAATGGCACAACAAATAGCACTTACTACTGGTATTGTGGGCACAAGGCCAAAATGGTACCGAGAGCACAGGGCCAAAATGGAGCAGGTCATCATATTGGGCACATTCTTCTTCTGTTTCTTCATTTGACCTACTGTAGGTACCCAAGCTGTTATTTGGTAGGCTATTCTACTCATGTTTATGTGAAGCAAACTGAGACTCAAATGTAGGTCTTGTTGTTGGAGAAATTTCTAGTGTATATGTTGTTGTAATCATTTTGTACTGTTTTTGGCAGCCTTTCCCTGGATTGTTTTTGCTAAAAGAGGAAGCAAAAGGATGGGCTACTAATTTCCTCTAAATTCTAGCATTGACATATCCAAACACACACATGGCAACTTTTAGATGTTCACACATTTGTTGTTACTCTTACCTGTTTGGAGGGCCTTGCATAATGTATCAGCCACCAAAGTATGTTGAAAATATTTTTTGGTTTAATTGCCTTTTTGTTTTTTGGAGATTGAAGTGAAATAATATGATTAATGAAAAATATAAGTGAAGGTTGATGAAAAATATTCTTTTATTTGACTGCCTTCTTTTGGTAGAACACTAAAGTGAATTAATATGATTGACAAACAATATAAGCGGTTAGCTGCATATGTATGTGCATGCACATAGCTGTTTGAAGGTTATGTTCCTATAATGATGAAATATTCGAAGTGTGTATATTTGGTCACTTTCTTTCAAGTCAATGAAATAAGCTAAGCTGAAAAATGATAAGTACATAGATATTATTATAGCAAAATCATTAGAATCATCCTCCAAATTTATAGATCAGTCGCTGCAATCATGAAAGTTCATAGGTCATGACTGATTCTCATTGTCACCTTGCAACAAGTCCTTTTGTAGAAAAGTTATGGTCTATTGACATAACCTTTTTTTCTTTAGAAGAAGAAAAAAAAATTGTCGACTTGATTATTAGAAGCTGTAGTGCCTTATTGTGTCCTTTATTTTATAGCATTTTTGTATTAAACATTGTAATGTTACACTCATGGCACCCCAATTGGACATTGAACAATTTGTATGCAACTACAACTTATAAAGAAGATCATGCATTCATAATGCATGGCATAAGCACTGACGGATGTTTTCTATCATCAACATCATTGGTGGGTTAATCTTAGTTACAACCTTGATATTGTGATTTAGTTCTCAGAAGACAGTAAAGTTTAAGTAAATTTTTATGCCTTGAAAGACATTGTACCTCCTCTCCACTATTGATTTCATACCTCTTCATGGAATTTATGTGCCTTGAAAAGCAGACTTCTCCACTAAAAGTCTCATAAGTTTCTGGATTTTATACCTCTTCATGGCATTTTGGAGAAGCTAAAATATAAAGAAGCCTCTTTGGTTGAGGTTGGAGCATAAAAGACAAAGATGCAAACTATGACTTTTCATAGACCAACATAAAGACAACACGGAATGCTATAGGCACATTTTTCAAAAACAAATAAGCTTGGAGGAGGTGGTTCTATTCCTGTTGACAATGTAATTAAAGTGATCATAGTTCATTTCCAGACCATTGTTACCAAACATTGAATTACATTTTTGTCCCGTAGAAGTTTTTATTATTTTTGTTGAATTCTATAGAAAATGCAATTACTACAACTTGCTCTTGCCATATTTGTTTATGGTAAAATAAATGCTGTTTTTTAATAATAAAATTGCTTTTTGTTGTAGAGTTTTTATGTTCCTCCAATGTAGTTATTGTAAAAGATAGTAAGATACAATGTGTATAAGAACATAACTAGTCTGTTTTATTGTTTCTACATACTCTGAAGGTTTTACTTTGAAGTTCTTACTTTTTTTGGTTTGTTTGGATGAACTCTTCATTAATTTTCCTATCTATAATGTGGATAATAATATTTGTGTAAGATTGAATCATGCAAGACATCATAAATGCCCTTTTTTGTGGCTTCACCACATTAACATCTCTTTGTAAATTGTGACCCTAGCATTTATCATCAGCTCTTTTCTAACTAGAGAATTATACATTTGCTGAAAATATAGAAATAGAAGTGTTGAATTTAATTTTAACAATGAGTAGTACTTCAATTAATAAATTAAAACTCAATTTTTCTAATAATATAAAATTATATTCTTACTGTTAAATAAATAAATTCGTTAGAAATGAACACTAGACCTATTTTTTAGTTCATGACAAAAAGATGTTGCTGGGATAATGATTGCATGGTTTTCAAATTCGATAGTAAATATGTCCAATCAATTTGTATCTTGAGATTATTGTTAAAGAAAGGAAAACTATATTCTTCTTATTGTTGAAAAATTAACTTCATTGCTACAAGCATCAGATCTCTTTTTCTTAGTTCATGACAAAAAGAGTTGTAGGGAAAAAGTTCCATAATTTTCAAATATCCATGGCAAATGGAGGTAAGAAGGCAAATAATTTTGTCACCCATTTGATGATGTGTGAATAATACTTTTTAAACATGAATTTCATAGAAAAGTTCCTAATATGATGCAACTCCTTTATGTCTAATGCAAGTGATCACCTAAAATTATGCAAGTTTGAAGGCCAACTGCATGAAAACTCATTTCATCTACAAAATTTATTATCTTCTTTGTTCAGGTTATTCGAGTGTTTGTTGGGATATAATAGGTTATTCACTCTACTAAGAAATCTACAGGTATTACAACTGACTTTTTAGTAATAATGATGCATTTGTAGAACCTCATGGTTTCCCATTTTCTTTTGATATAGGCAATTTTATTGTCTTACTGATCATGAAATTTTTGAAATTCAACTTGAAAATTCATGTTATAAAAGTGGATCAAAGACCTTCTATAGATTTACATGAACATGTAACCAATGCCATGCTGCATGCAAACCTTTACCTATTCCATTTTTTTGATTATGTTTATTATTGTGGGGTCAATTTTGTATGCCTATTACTCATGAGTGAACTTTGTATTATGACCATCTGTAGGCCATATAACTAAATATGAGATCATTAAATTATATTCATTTGATTACTAGCTAATGATCCTAACAAGTTGAACCAAGTCTGACATGCATTTAGTGAAGTTCAACTTGCTAAACTTACTTTATGAGTTTGAACAAACTCTTTGTTTACTAATTCTCTGCAATTAGGGCACTTCATTATATGCATACAATGACTGAAAAGTTCTTGTAGGTGTCTGTTTGTATTCCCACTTTTGTTTTGGTTGGTTTTTGTTATTGAAACATATCGAAGGGGATGAACATATCAGAGGCACAATGTACCTTTCTGTCAAATGGGTCTCTTTCATCAAAAGGTCAGTTTTTATGGGGCCTATGTTTTACTATTTGTCAACACAATTTCATCTGACTTCCGTGAACTTGAAGAAATGTCAAACTCAGAGAACAGTGATGTCAAAGTTGGCCTTAGTAGTTGTGGACAATTCTATTTAAAGTAAGTCAAGGAAGGAGGCCATCATTGACCATTTATTTAATGATCCAAGTATGTTACTTTAGACTCTTAATTTCATTATTTTAGATGTTAATATGTTGTCATTTAGGCTTACTTGATATTTGACGATCTTGAATGCATATCCACTAGTTTTGTCTTTTGAGTATTGGATAGACAAGTATTGTTGAAGAGTGGGCATTGACTACTACTTAGCAATATGACATTTCTGAAAGTTGAGATACAGGATGAGATTTAGTAAACCTTCTGATGAGAACATCTTTATTTCAATCTAGCCTATTACGACATCTCAAAATGGCAGCTTCAAGAAGAAAACAAAAAAAATTGTATTGGTCTACATTCACTTACAAAAAATGAAAGGAATCTAGCTATGAGTAGGCCTTCTTGATTGATTATTTAATGCAACAAAGAACTAATAACATGATATCCAAGCTAATAATTTATAGTTGGTTGATAGATAGAGTCAAGGAGGTGTTATAGCTGGATAATGAAAGACCTTGCAAAGTTATTAGTGGTTGTAAGATATGCTAATTTCACATTCACAAAGACAATGTTTTTTGTTTGCATTAAAAAATAAGACATATAAACAATGCCAAAGAAGCAAACACAAAAATAAAATTGGGAGTTCACTTGAATTTGCTTTGGATAGTTCATGCTAAATTTTCAACTATAAGTTTTCTATGTGGTGCTGCCTTAGAGTTTCCTATCCAAATATCCTAATGCAATTTATATAGTTTGGGCAGTTGTTGGAAGAAGAAGTGGAGGTTGCAATGGTACCGATTAAAGATCCTTTAATGGAAACAAATGAACCTTCCAAAATGGACACACATGATGTTATAAATGTGGCTGATCTTGCTACAACTGGTGACTAGTGCAAATATGCAAGAAAACAAAGCTAGAAATGATGCATTTGGTCAAAGAATTGGAAATGGTGATCCATGTTCCAATGATTTTTTTTTTCCTTTTGTCACTCATGTATCTTTAAGATTTCTTTAATTCCGTAATGATGATCATCTTTTCCTATTACCTTGTCAGTCTTGAAAACATGGTCAAGAAACTTTGTATAATTTGTTTGTTAAGTGTATGTCAACTAAGAGTGATTCTATGTACACCTCTTTCCAAATATATGAATAAACATGCATTACATTTTGGAAGTATATTGTTTGGTATTTTCAAATGCAAATATAAAGTATACCTGCTATATAATTAACATTAAATTTTGTTAGAGAAATGGAAGAGGGATGAAGCAATGACGAAATCACCAGTAAAAGTGCTTATCTATAACAATCACTAGTATATGCCAATGTCGGAGGTAACTAGCAATGACATAGTTCCTTTCGGAATGCCCCCTCCATAATGAAATGCTTTTTTGCATTGCCACGAAGGCCAATAGCAACTCTCAGCTAACTACTAGGAAGTGAGGCATTGCCAATAAACATATTGGAAAAGGAAATGCAGTCATTGACCATGACAGGTTGTTGCCAATAATATGAATTGTTGTAGTGATAGCGATTTAGCCATTTTGACACCCAATTGGTTGTCTACTTAATCTGCAAAGACAATAGTCCATTAGTTTAAATATGTAATTGAATATGCATGTATACATGACATTATGAAACTGCAAATGTTAGCTGCCAAGTGTCAAGCTTTGATATCTTGCATGAACTTTTAGATTGCAAAGAAAATTATTCAAATGTTCTTGCTTGCCAATAGAACCATGCAAATTTCATCTACATGTTTAAAAGTGGTGAAATTGCTTAAGACGGAGAGCGTGAGTACTATGTTAAACTAGTGGTTGAAAGAATGACATGTAGATTTGGAGTGGTTCAGCGTGAAGCCTACATCCACTCTCTCCCTGCTCTCTTAACCTTCATCATTGGAGAGAGTTTACTTATATTGAACTGATTAATACTTTTAGATCTTCTTTCCTTGGATCCATATTTACATATCCTTCCAATGTGGGTCATGATCTAGTTTCCTTTTGATTCATTAATATGCATTTAAAACATAAGGGAAATATTTCTTCTTATCTATGTTAAACTTTACCATTTACTGTTGCTACTGACTACTCTATCATCATAATTATCACTTCCTCTCAAACCAATCTCTTTATTTGAGTTTGGATGTAAAATATATGAACTTAGGTTCAAGAAGTGCCTCGTGAAGATATCTGCAATATAAAGTTATGTTTCAACATATGCTACTATTAGTTCTTGGTTTGCAACTCTTTAACTAACAAAATGACAACTAATTTTCACATGCACTGTTGTATGATACTAGATTCATGATCGAGTATTTAGCTCATAAATTATCACATTTCAAGACTGTTGTTGACTCCTCTTTGAGACCAAGTTACTTCAAAAGTGACTCTAAGGTTTTAGATGCTGCTCTAGCGTCTTCCGTGGTGAATGAATGCACCATATTTTTTATTTAGAGGAAGAACATGATATTTTTATTGTTTTCCAAGAATGTTGCATTATACTTATTGATATCATATCATCTAAGCATCCCACCTAATCTGCATTAAATCTAAACAGTTAGTTTTTTTGAATTGAAAATAATAAGTC
This sequence comes from Nymphaea thermarum, assembly GCA_011799765.1. NCBI lineage: Eukaryota > Viridiplantae > Streptophyta > Magnoliopsida > Nymphaeales > Nymphaeaceae > Nymphaea > Nymphaea thermarum. Next base: position 126,176 of record JAANDH010000310.1, on the reverse strand, counting down.
ATATTAAATTGTTTCCTTCATAGATGAAATATTATCTTGACATAGCTAAAATTCTCATGAGAAGGATTATACATGTATTGACAAACCTTTTAACTGCATATGTAATGCTTGACCAAGTGAAAGTAGCATATTGAAGCCCTCTCACGTACTTCTATACAATGTTTCATCTTCAAAAGGCTCTCCATCAAATTTTTGACAAGGTATAACTTGTCAATAGGGTGCTAATAAAGTTACATTCTATCATCTTTTCCCATTTAAGAAGATCAAGAATATATTATCTTTGGATTATCAACATACTTCATTTTTTCTTCCATTGCTTCTACATCCAAGAAGCTTTTGAGTGGACCCATACAATTTGGACCCAAATCTGTCCACAAAAATTACACTTCAAAGGGAGAGCTTCGTGCAACAATTGATATCCATATAAATTAAAAGGTGGTATTATTATATTCATTGTTATTAAAATGATAAATCGTGAAGTTTAGAGCTTGGTTTAAAACATATCTTGCCTTTTGGAGTTTGCAAACATAGTACAAACATGTTTTATGCTTTAAACTTTGCATTTGACTTTGTATATCAAGCCTTCTTGAGGACCCATGAAGAACAACATTATTAATGTATAGTTGACAAATGTCACTTCCAATAGAAATAGTAATAACAATAGTTATTTCTTTTGCGATAGGTTTGTCAACAAAACCAGATGGTTTTGTACAGTCATTTCCCTCTATTGACTATATCCTTTCGCCAAAAGTTGAACTTTATCTTTGAGCAATAGATTGATTTGAGTTTCTCTTTAATTTATAAATCCATTTACATCTTATCATATTTCATGAATTCTTTGCATTGGTCTAGACCCATGTTTTATTCTTATATAGAGCTCTAATTTCTTCTTTTGTGACTTAAACCATTTAGGATTTCCTTCCTCCCAAGTCCTTAATTTGTTCTACTTGTTCATGGTAGTGAGCTTGAAAATTCACTTGGAATCTGAGTATCATCCATGTATCAAGTTACCATATGATGTGTTTTGGTAGCTACTTGACTGTAGCTTTAATGAGTGAGAATCTCTACAACTAATTGAGTTATAGATTAATTCAATTAACTGTTATGAACCAAGTATAAGTCCTTATCTTGAATGGGATCAAAACATGAATATGATCCATAGTCTAATTCAATATGAACTTGCTAGCTGCTTCCCTTCAATATCGTTGGGTGGAGGATTGGACAATGTTGTAGCATGGGCTTCATATGAGCTAAAATGGGTGGTTGTATTAATTGAAGTAAAAGCTTGCTTGGTTGTATTAATTGAAAATGACATGGTGGAAGATATACACTCATTTAAAAGTTTGTTCACAGAAAAGTCAACCTTTGGTTGGGAGCCATAACCCGAAAACCGACATGCTTTAAATTGAATTCCATCTTATTGCGACCATATGGTATGAGAAGGGGTTAGCAAAGTGCTTCCAAAATTTGAAAATGATTGAACAAAGGTGGGACTTGAGAAGTCAGTCATATGAAGATTTCCCATGTAAAGTTTGACTTGGAATCAGTTAATAAGGTAGACAATGGTTTTTAATGTATCCACCAAAAAGTATGTCGATGTTTCCTGCCTGCAACTCCATTTTCTTGTGTAGTGTGTATCTAAAAAATAATATTCCTGTTCCATGATATATATATATATATATATATAATTACAAAAGGAGGTTGCTAGTAACTTCACCTTTGGCATTGGTATGAGAAATTTTAATGTTACTACCAATTTGTTTTCCAATAGTGTATTTAAAAGATTCAAAACATGCTTGAGTTTCATAGATGACACATGCTGGAAAGATCTAAGCAAAATGTGAAAGACCATTTGTTGACAACAAGGATTATGTATACCCTTCATGGGATATATGAGGTGAAAGGCCTCAAAGGTATATATAAATCGGCTTGTGTGGTGCTGAGGCATCAAATTTAGTTTCATGGAACAGAAATCCATATTTTTGTCAACTCAACAAATAGAAAAAGTGGCAACATTAATAAATAAGAAAAACTAATGAAACAGTGAGCCTCTAAATAAATAAGGTCTGATGATTGGGATGACCCGGTTGGTATAGCATAAAAGGGGCACTCTTATTCATTTTGCTAAACAACAAAAGCAAACAAAGGTGGTGAGTTGCAATAATCATGAATCACCTGGATTGATGCCCATTGAGTTGTTCTCGTTTGGTCCTTGATGAAGGGCCACCTAGATATGCATGCTCTTATCCACAAATTTAGTGGGATAAAATTAAAAAAAAAGTTAGTCAAATGCAAATTTCTAGGTAGAAAGTAGGTTCTTTTTTTGTGCTTGGTGCACGAAGAACATTTTTTAATGAAAATTTTGAGTGCATTTAGGATATACAAGTACTTGCGTGGGTATAGCGACACCATTGCCCAAAATTACCTTATGGCATCTTGGTTTGCTTTAGCTGGTTGTGCAGTAAATGCTTTTTGCATGTCATAACACCATTTTACGTGGTGGTTTTTAAGACCACAATATTGGCACATTACTTGAAAGGGACCATTATTGTTGGAAGTAAATGTGTTTGTTTTTGTCATATTTGCCTTTGCCTTTTTCTTTGATTTAATTTCATTGTCCTCCATTTGATTGCACAAACAAAGATGTAGCTTTGAATTCATTGGGATGTCCAAATGTGGGTTTCAAAATTTTTATTTTTCTTAAATGGAGTAAAAGACCAAGGATTTTTTAAAACAATGGAAGATCCTTAAAAATAGCAATTGTCATAACATGACCTTCATAGGAAGGAGAAAGTCCATTGAATGTATGCAGTGCAAGTTCATTATCACTAATGGCAATTATGGCATCATTGTCAATAGATAATAAACTAGATAAACACTTCGCCTTTGTGAGATATTCAAACATTGTTGTGGATTCCAGCATTTTGATGGTTTGAAGATCTTTCCTGATTTGATAGTCTCACATACTAGAGGACAATGCAAAATTTGTTTGATAGCCAACCAGGCCTCTAGCAAAGGCCATTTGAATATATCGGCTGATGATAAATTCTAAAACTGTGACCTTGATCTAGCTAAGGGCCCACTTATTGGTCCTCTTCCATGTCAAGTAGGTAGGGTTCGTGATATTGTTTCCATTTTGAATAACAATTCAAAAAATAAATAAAAGAATATCAGTTAACAAATTTATGCCAATCATGGAAGAATACAACTCACCCAATGTAGGGTCTCAACAAATAATTTGTCTGGTCTAGATTGTTTTACACCAAGCTTAAGCTAGCAAGAACACTCCATTGCATGTTGGGGCATGAATATGGGATACGAGGTTTCAGAGATCACCATAAAAGTAGAGACAAGAATGAAGCCAATTGACTACATGCAATTTCCATCAAAGAAGCAGTAGCGCAAGAACAAGTGTAGCCAATAGTGAATGTTGGTGGTGACAAACGCTTTACAGCAAACCAGTTATGTAGAGCTCTCTTCAATGAGCATACCACCATGAGTGTTTTGTGGCAAATAATAGATGTGCAGAATGGGTCAGCTTAATTACAATAAATTAGATCACAACAATGGATCAAGACAAAGATGTGATATTGTTAATGCATGATTCTTCTAAGCGAGATTATTCAATTTTGGAAATTGGCAAGAGTTTTTGGCAAGTGAATGCAATTCCAATCTTGAATCTACCATTGATGATTATATTGTTATGACTTATGAAACTTTTGCAATATCGGCTCATGTATAAAGACTTTCCATGTACTTCATATCATGAATTAAAGAAAGAATAATAATCACCCTCTTGTGGACGCAGGCTTTGTTTAGGCAAACCACATAAATGTAAGCATATTTTCCTATCTCTTTCATACTCTGTACAAGTTTTCATGCTATCAGAGTGGATATTGTAAATACTGAGATGTGAAATCATGAATTGTCTTGGCAGAGCACCATGAAGAACATTGAGGAAATGAACGGGAATGAAGATTGGACCATTGTACAAGCAACTGATATATCTACCGACAAAATCATTGTTCATGAGCAAGATAATCCAAATCTTAAGATTACCAATACTTTACTCAATATCCTCAATTATTTACGATGGTCGAAGGGCGTTTCTTGATTTTTAAGCAGCAAATCTAAACTAGAGTTCATAGATCAGAACCAAACAATAGCCACTTACCAGTGATCCTAAATATAAAGATGGAACTTCTCAAATGATATAGTGACATCTTTGCTCATTAAGTCGGATTCCAAGATTGTTACAAAATTCATGTTTTGAGAGATGGCTGAAGAGATTTGGCAAGAAGCAAATGACCATTATAGCAACCAAGACAATGTTGCTTGCATGTATCAACTAACCCAACAAAAAGGCTGTCTAGAAAAGAGAGATGTCACCAACAAATGAGTACCTTGTCACATTCATGGGCGTCTGGGATGAGATGGACATCTATGCTCCAGTAACCACCAATTTTCTCATGGGAAAGAAACAAAGAAAATAAAAACAAATTTTTGAGATCTTAGCTGGTTTAGGGAATGAGGGCAAGCATACTCCTCTCTCATAGTTTTTTTTGCTCCTTACTAAACCGAGAGGATTCATGTAGGAAGGTAATGAGTACTCTCAACGAGGTTGACCAAGAATCTAGTAATGGAGAGGAAACATACTTTATTTGTCACCAAGTGCAATAAAACATCAACAACAAGAATCATAATTGTATATGTCATGATGGGAGGCATGATGATGGCAAGAGGATTAAGCATTTCTATTGCAAAAGGAACGACCATGGCAAGGAAGCCTATTGGTTTCTAGTTAAGAGTTTTGAAAAAGTACTTGGCTTTCAATGCAAGGGTCCTAATCAAACTGAGGGTAGAACTAAACAGAATAAAACCAACCTTTAAGTGGACTACACAACTGCTTTTGAAGGCACCATCACACTTAGAAAGCTGGTAGAAATGATAAGAGAGCTTCAATCTCAAAGGATTGTGGATGCCTCCATTATCATTAAAGATTACGCTAAGGAGAATGCATATATGTCTTGTTTTACTAGCATGGTTAGAGGAGAAAACACAAATTTTCTAAAATAACCTATCATGTGAGTGCCCATAGCGGAAGGCTAAAGAGAGGCGAAAACATCAGAAGTTGTGGTGGAGTTGATAGAGCCACATCAATGTGGAAAGAAATGCATTGCTCACATCCCTTCCATGCGATATGAAGGGGAAGGTTTAAAGTGGAATTGGTTTGGTTTGAAAGATTTGAGAAAATGGATCCACCCGGTTCCAGGTCTAACGATTCCTGCCACATTTAACAGGAATGATCAGGCCAAGGTATTATGCAAGAGTTTGGATTTGGATTCCAAAGTTCTTTTGAACTCAATTAGACATTTGGAATTTGATTTCAACCATCAAAGATTCATTTGAAAAAATTGATTTGGAATTCTTTTGCATTGGGATTATAGTTTTAATCCTAGAATTGGAATTTGGTTGGAATTTGGATTTTAAATTTTCAAAATTTGATTAGAAATTTTAGGTTTAGTCTATAAACCAATTTGAAATGGATTTTTGAACTTTTTTTGGAGTTTGGAATGAGAGGCAAAATGCCAATTTTGAAGTCCATTTTTGGAAGACTTGAGTTTTGAGAAATTTGGATGGAATTCTCTTTTGGAAAATGTTGGTTTTGAAAACTTCAAGTTTAAATAGGTGTTTATAGCTTTGAGATAAGCGATGATTCAAGTCTCCGTTGCAATATGACTTAGTCATGGTAGCAATTTCGAAGTGGTTCACCTATATCTAGGCGATTAGTGGATCATGTGCTTGTATAAAGAATAGATGCATGCTTTGCAAAAGCAAACTACATGCCTTACTCACACTTTACTCTTTCATCTCTCCATGCATAATCTAAGCTCGACTTCAATTGCAGAGACATAATATTGTATGGTTTTAGGAAATTAGAATGTTGGATAACTTCTAGATTCATTCTTGACATTGGAATCAAGAATGTATCCTAGCTCATAGTCCATGAGCTTGAATTAATTTTGGAAATCAAATTTTTTGAAATTAAGATTTAGAGATCTTTGTTTCAAACATGGGTCGTTTAGTTCTAGGACTTTTTAGATTTACTCAGGTTCAGTCATAATTTTAACTTGGGTGACTTGTCAAGCCTTTGTTTGTATGTAAAAGTTGATTTCAACTCAATTAAGCAAAAATGTTGATGGATTTGGATCAAAATACGATTAGTTTTTGAATATTGGTTACGCTTAATGTTAGGCTTTGATGACTTTGCAGCATCTTGGCACTTTAGGAATTATTCCTAAGTGATTCTTTTTTAACTATAAAAACATGGGTTTAAAATCCAGTTTTGCAGATTTTATTGATCTTGGAGTTTTGAAAAGTTGGATCTTGGATCTCATACGAGATGTCATTTTGAACATTCCGAAAATCTAACATCTTGGATAAGTTTTGGTGGCCTTATGCTTCCTTGGAACGGCCAATTGTGATTTCAAGTATATATATATATATATATACACACACACACACACACACACACACACACACATATATTTGACTATTTGTTTTAGCAACATTCATATTTTCCAAAATTGTAGTTATTTCTGAAAATTTCAAAAATAGTTAGGATTTAAAGCTAGCTCATTATGATTGCTTTGGCCACATACAACATGGACTATGCTCTTTTTTGAGCGAACCTGATCTTTGGTTGACTGAAATTGATTGGTTGGATATCTTATTGGATTCACGACACTGGATGTGATCGTAATACTTTCATCTCTCACCTCCTTCTATCACTTGTCACATCCATATAGAATAGAAAAGAAAGTATTCACATTACATAATTGAGCCAAGCATTTCCCTTTTGATTTTGGGCTTCTTTCACTGTGGTTTCACACTTTAGGAGTTTCAAAATATTAAACCACAACATAACATATTTGGCAGTTCCTCGTACATTAAAATCTTTGCCTTCCCCTTTCTCTCTCTATTACGTTTTCTTCCTGGCATGTGGTTTTGTACGGTATCAGAGCTAGTTATGGCCAATCAATCAGCAACAATAGAAGGAGACTATTGTTAAATTCGACAACATGAATCCACCATTTTTAGGTCTGATCTTCTCTGTCATACCTGCCCCAACTAGTCTTCAACATTTTTTATCCATCAAATTGTCTGCCAACAACTACTTGCTTTTGGAATCTCAGTTCATTCCTATGCTTAAGAGTTATAATACTATGAGATATATTGATGGGTAGTTCAAATGTCCAGACGAGTTCTTGCCTAACGAAGATGGCAAAAGAACTACTTTAAATCCAGCCTACTTTGAATGGCATTGAGGTGATCAACTATTGTTAAGTTGGATCATTTCATCGCTTAGTGAAGTTGTTCATAGTCAAGTTGTAGGTCTTGACTCGTCATACAAAGTCTGGATCACCATAAAATGCATCTATGTTGCTCAATCTAGAGCAAAGGTACAACAACTTAAATCTGCCCTGCAAAACATGAAAAAGGGAAATGAATCCATAACAGCATTTTTTCATAAAGCCAAAGGCATAGCTCATCAGCTAGTCATGGCCTCCAAACTAGTAGATGAAGAAGATCTTGTCATGAATATTCTTTCTGGTCTTCCTACTGATGAATATGGCACCTTGAAAGTTTCGTTGTGCACTCGCGTTGATGCCATAAACTTGGAGGAATTATATTCTCTGCTTCCTATTCAAGAATCTGAAATTTCGAAGTTTGGAAACCTTGAGAATCCTTCAGCCTATGTAGTACATCGACAAAATTTCAAAAATCCCAATTACCGTGGAAAGAATGAGCAGCAAAGAGGGCATACAGGAATCCGTCCTAAGGATAAAAGCATCAGTTGCCATGCCTGTGAAAACCGTGGCCACTACGCTTCTCAATGCCGAACCGTATGTGAAGCTTGCAGGAAATCAGGACATGGTGCATTAAACTGCAAGTTATATAAATTCCAAAAGGGATCTTCATCCCCAGAAGCTTATCATATGGAAACCCTACCTCAAATAGATGACAAATTCTGGTATCCTGACACCGGTGCTACCCATCACGTGACGGCTGACTTAAACAAGCTATCCGTTCACTCAGAATATCATGGGCAAGATCAGCTGAGAGTTGGGAATGGTGCTGGTCTTCAAATCAAGAATGTTGGTAATGTCTCTCTCTACAGCTCAGACTCAAGATTTTTTATAAACAATGTGCTGCATGTTCCTACCATCTCTAAAAATTTTCTATCTATGCATAAATTTGCCCATGACAGTAATGTTGTTTCTGAATTTGATGCAAATCATTGCTATGTTAAGAATCAGACAACATGAAGAAACTTCTGGAGGGAGCAAATAAAGGAGGATTGTATCAACTGAAGTTACAACAACATGGAACTCGCCAGAGAATAGCACTTGTAGCAGAACGGGTCTCAGTTGGTGATTGGCATAATTGTTTGGGACATCCTGATTTTAGAATTGTGATGCATGTTTTGAATAAATTTGACTTACCTATTGACATCAAATCTCATAATCAAATATGCAATGCATGTCAAAGAGGGAAAAGTCATGCTCTTCCTTTTGCTCAAACACTACATAAGATTAATGCTCCATTTGATTTGATTTTAAATGATGTTTGGGGACCGGCTGCTACCGCATCTTCGCATGGTTATAGCTATTATCTTAACTTCATGGATGTCTTCTCTTGTTTCTCTTGGATATATATTATAAAAAATAGATTGGATGTTCTTTCTGTTTTTAAATGTTTCAAGTTATGGTAGAACGTCAATTTGATCGAAAAATCAAGGTTGTTCAAAGTGATTGGGGAGAAGAATATCGCGTTGTTTCCACCTATCTCAAACAAATTGGTATCATTCATAAAGTTGTGTGCCCACATGCTCACCTACAAAATGGTAGCATAGAAAACAAACACAGGCATATAGTTGACATTGGATTGACTCTACTTGCACATGCCAATTTACCTTACAAGTATTGGGATTTTGCCTTTAGAATTGTTGTTTTCTTGATCAATAGAAGGCCAACTCAGGTCCTCAAAATGAAGTCACAATATCAAGTTTTGTTCAAGCACTCTCCTGATTATAAGTTTCTAAAGGTTTTTGGATGTGTTTGCTATCCTTGTCTACATGATTTCAACACTCACAAACTGTAGTTTCGCAGCAAGCAACATGTCTTTTTTTAATATAGCAGCATGCACAAAGGATACATTTGCTTTGATCGAGATATGAGCAAACTTCTTATCAGACGTGGTTTTTGATGAAGGAGTATATCCCTTTAAAACCTTGACGCCACCAGCCCAACCCCCACCAAGTCAACATCCCCTGCCCTTAGTCATTACCCTGCCCTCTCCAACCATACCACCTCTCTCATCCTTACCACTAGTTCCTCTCATTCATTCACCCTCCACCACTGTTCAGAACATACAATCTGAACCTCCACCCTCATCGACCCATTCACCACCTAATCCTTAGGCGTCGAACCTTTCACCACCCTCTAGACCGCATCGCTCTGACCACATGCTCACTCGGTCCTAAACTGGTTCTCTGAAGCCAAAAATCTACACCATTTCCAAATATTCTCTCCCTGCAGCTCATCTCACCCAATTAAACTCTGAGATCGAACCTCATATTGCGTCCCAAGCCATGAAGCACACTCATTGGGTTCAAGCCATGAAAGATGAACTTGCAGCTCTACACAAGAACCACACATGGACTCTTGTATCGCCGCCTCTCTCTGCTAATATTATTGGCTCAAAATGGGTGTTTCGTATTAAAAAGAAAGCTGATGGCACACTTAAAAGATATAAGGCTCGCTTAGTGGCTAAGGGCTACACTCAAGAACATGGTATTGACTATTTTGAAACCTTCAGTCCTATAGTCAAACATACGCCTATACGTGTTCTTCTCACTATTGCCATTACATTTGGCTGGACTATTCGGCAACTTGATGTTCACAATGCTTTCCTTTATGGCGTTCTTACGAAGAAGGTATATATGGCTCAGCCACCAGGATTTATCGATGATCGTTTTTCTCATCATGTTTGTCAACTACATAAGGCTATTTATGGTTTAAAACAGTCTCCTCGTGCTTGGTTCCAATGGCTTACTAATTTCTTAGTTACATTGGGGTTTGTCGGCTCAAAAGTGGATTCCTCTCTCTTTTTGCGGGTGCAACCTGATTCCACTTTATATATCTTGATCTATGTTGATGATATCATTATTACAGGAAATAATGATACTATGATCAAGTCTATCATGAACACTCTAGATCAAGAGTTTGGCATTAAAGATCTTGGCCTCCTGCACTATTTTTTGGGCATTCAGGCGACTTTCTCCTCCAAGGGTTTATTTCTTTCCCAATAAAATTATATGCTTGATCTTCTGCAGAAAACAAATATAATTGATGCCAAGCCTCAATACGCTTATGTCGACCACTTTAAAGTTGTCAAAACATGCTAGGGAGCCTCTTTCAAATCCCACTCCGTATCGACAACTTGTTGGTGCACTGCAATATCTTACGCGCACACGGCCTGATCTCTCCTTTGCTATCAACAAAGTGTGTCAGTATATGCAACAACCTACTGCTATTCATATGACTGCTGTCAAGCGTATTTTACGCTATGTCAAGGCCACCCTATCTTGCGGTCATCTTTTCAAGCTGGCCACCACTTTTCATATTGATGCCTACACTGATGCCGACTCGGCTAAGAATATTGATGATTGTAAGTCTACTGGAGGTTTTGCCATCTTTATAGGATCATCTCTTGTTTCTTGGTCTGCCCGCAAACAGCCTACTGTTGCTCGATCAAGCACCAAAGCTGAATACCATGCTCTAGCATCCTGCTCTTCTGAGGTTTTATGGCTAACGTTTTTACTTAAGGAATTACATAATACTATGCCACACGTTCCTCGTCTATGGTGTGACAATATCAGTGCTGCCTCTCTCTCCGCCAATCCGATTTTTCACAATAGAAGCAAGCTTGAGATCAATGTTCACTTCGTTCGTGATCATATCGCCAAGAATCTCCTTCAAGTCCACTATATACCTAGTGCTGATCAGCTGGCGGTGATCCTCACTAAGCCTCTTGCTCAACCTACTTTCGACAATCTTAGATTCAAGCTTAATGCTCTTTCCCAAGCGTTCATCTTGAGGGGGGATATTAAACCACAACATAACATATTCGGTAGTTCCATGAATATCGCTGGAGGTGATAACATCCAAGCTCACACGTCTGCAGCAGGAGGAGATCTCGCCCATATCAGATCTACAAGAAATGACATACATACCAAAGATGATGCCCAGGCCAACAAGATTGCTACAAAAGATGAGGATAATCTATGTATAGCAATTGAAAAAGGGGAAGTGTGATTCTGTAATCAAATCAAATCCCAACAAATATGGGATTGATGGACATGTAAATCGACTATAAAAGAGAATCTCTTGTCTTGTAAAATTAACAAGAAAGAGATACCTTCCATCGTGGACGTAGACCAAAGGTCGAACCACGTTAAAATCTTTGTCTTCCCCTTTCTCTCTCTATTACGTTTTCTTCCTAGCATGTGGTTTTGTACAAAATATGGTTTTGAGTCCATAGGTTGGCCAAGTGAAAAATGTCATATTTATTGTCTGAAAACGAGTTTTGGGTAGGTATTTTGCCAAAATTGCTTACATGAATGCACAAATGGTTTAAAATGTATGTTTCTGCATCAACAAGTGGGTTGGACATCATTTACAGTCTTAATAAAAGAAATGAAACCCCATCCTACATCCGCTTTTTCATTTATTTAGGTAAGAAGTATGATTCAATCAAGACACTTCTCCAAATAAACTTTGTGGACCAGATTCCAGGAAGAGCCACAACTGAACTAGCAAGTAGCTAAGCTACTAGTCGAAGGTAGCAGAGTTCATGCTATTTTGATTCACATGGGAGGGGCTAAGGCTGTGATAGAGAGAGAGCAACAGGTCGGCTACTTTGGAACGACAGTAGGTCGACTGTGGCTGTGGGCAACTAAACTGCACGTGAGGCAGTAGCTAGGATGCTTATTAGTTAGGACAAGCAGTATGGCTGCTGGTTTGAAAGAAGCAGCTTAAGCTGCTATGACATTGAGAGCAGCAAGGGCAGCTATGTCTGATTTTGATGCACCCGAGCTAGGCCAGCGATGGGAAAGCTTGGCTACTGATTGGAGCAGCAAAATTGCTGCTATTCTAATTCTAAAGAGGGGGCAGCTATAGGCTGCGACAATGAGCAGTGAAGCTGTTGGTTGGGAGGCTTGAGAGCAGCAGTGAGCTGCTGGATGTGAGGCAGCAAACACTTGCAACAGATTAGAAGTAGCAGGTGCGGCAGATAGCAACAGAGTTGCGGGTTGGCAGAATTGTTGCTGGTTGGAGCAATAGAGAGTTGCTATTGAGGAGTTGGAAAGCAGGTAGATTGCCGGTTGGGAGCAACGAAGAGCTGTTGTCCTGTAGATTGAAGACAGCAAAGGGAGTGTTGCTGGTTGAAGCTTAGGGCAGGAAAGGAGCTGTTATCGGAGCAGCTAGGCTGATAGTTGAAGGCAACAAAGGGCCGTTGTGCCTTTGTACTCGGAATGGCAAGGTTGATTCTTGTTCCAAGCATGGACAGCATTGTGTTGTCGTTTAGAAACAGTGAAGTTGTTGCTAATGACCGATAAGCAACTTGGGCTCCTATGGTTTTGGATTGGGGGAAAAGCAAAGGAAGCTATTTTTGGGCATGGAGAGTTTAATTCAGTAATTTATTAAGAAATTACTAACCTGAGTATAGAAGCCGTAGGACTCGGCGTGCCAATTGAAGATGAACGCAGGCTGGGACACGGCTGGAGGAAGGCTCTGCTGCAAAGGTCACTTACAATTAGCCTTGAAGAGTGATACCCAAGCTCACAGCAGAGGAGCTTGGAGAATGATATTGCAACCATGAAGGAATTACAACTAAAGTTGCAGCAGTCGTTGGTTGGCAGGATAGACAGCAGGTTGATGTTGCTTGAAGATGTGCACACTGAGGACGCTTGTTGGTAGGACAGACAGACTGACAACAGCTGGACCTGTTTGAAGAAGTGGTTGGCCATTTGTAGAAGAAGAGCTTGGAGCTGCTATTGAAAATGATCTTGGGTCTGCTGAATTTGTCCAAGCTTATTGGAGGTGAATGAAGGAGATGAAGCCAATTAAGCTAGTTGGGATTAGTTGTCTGCTATAGCACCAAGTTGTAGAAGGTTACTGATGATGCTCCAAGGGACAGGCTTCCTACTTGGGGCGAGTTGAAGAGCATCAATCGGTGACACCAGATGGAGGAAACGAAGTTGTTGATGTTGGGGGCAGCAGCTGGAGATGAGTTGTTCAAGCTAGTATAGTAGGCTTACAATAGAGGGACCTTGCTGGTCAATTGCTGCTGAAGCTGCACCTAAAAAGAGTCTGAAGCACATCCAAAAGATCCAGCCTTCTTTTGCTGTTGCTGAATATTCCTTGGGGACTTGGTCCCTTCAACTTTGGAACCAATGAAATGGTTGTGGAGATTGATTTGTAATCAATCTCCCAACCGAAAAAAATAGAAAAGGGGAGGCTACGCACAACTGGGCTGTCCCCTTTTCCTTCAATGATCTATTGCAGAATGGATAAAATGGACATTTTTTTTGGGGAAACCAACTAACTCAATTAAGTTACCTTTGGTTTTAGTTGAAATCAATCAATACAGTTACAAAAAGGGAGGAAAAGAAAGCATGCTCAAATGGGTTGTTCTTTAATAGAGTTTTGAAAATACACCATCTTTAACTAAGTTGGCTTTGTTTTTATTTGAAATCATTCAAATGATTTTTAAAAATTAAATAGATAAAGAAAGCATGCCCAATTGAGCTGCTGTAATTCACTTTTTTTTGAAAAATATACCAGCATCAAGTGAGCTGGTTTTGGAAATCAGTCAAAATGATTAGAAAAGAGAGCTGCATCAAAAGGATGCTGCTCTTTTAAGTGTTTTGAAAAAATACAAGCTTAATTAACCTAGTTTTGGGACTTTACTGATTCAAAATGATTTTAAAAAAGGGATTAAGATAGTTATGCCCAAGTGCACGGCTCTCTGATTGAATTTTGAAAATCATACCAGCTTTGATTGAGTTGGACTTGGCTTTTAATTAAAATCATCCAATGTGATTTTAAAGACAAAAAGGGAGAGCCACACCTAATCGGGCTTCTCTTTTTAGGATATTTTGTCTCTTAATTTGAATCATTTAAAAAATTACTCTAAAAGATGAGAGAATGGGGCTCTCTTTGCATTGGAATTGATATCATTTTTAAGTGAGTCCCCCTCCCCCCCATGGCCAATTTTTTATAAGAAAAAGAAAATAAATTTCAAACTCCATTTTAATCATTTTTTCTTAGATGGATTTTAATCATTTTAAGGAAAGTTCTAATTTCCAATTGAATATTCTTGAATTAGATGACAAGAGAATTGGATTATCATTGATGTTTCAAAATTTATTGGACTACCTAACTCACATGCATGGGCTAGGCGAGTCTAGAATCAGTCGAAGCTCAATGTGGCTTTGAGTAGACCCAATATAGTAAATTTTCATTTTCAGTTATAGCTTTTATCTATTTTCAATTTGGTATTTTACCAATTTTGAACACTCATTTTAAGGAGTGTGTGTCAATTTGATTGATTTTTACCATGTGTATTTCAATTGCTTAGTAATTCAATGTCTTTCGACTTGTTTGAGTTTGATCATGCGATCACATACTCAATTGATGGACTTGAAATAACCTTGAGTTAAGGTTTTTATGACCTGGAAATGTCATGGACATTTTGGTCAAAATTTCCAGTAATATAGAAATTGGCTAAGTTAAATTTTAACTTAGTCTAGACTAAGGTTTTAAATCCAAATTAAAATTGAATTCCAGACAATTATAGTCCTTAGCTTTAGTCCCAATTGATTTATAGGGTTTTATTTTAGCTCGAATTTGAAATTGAAATCTTGTTTCAAATTTAATAAGAGTTTTGATATTGAAATTCACCATTCTAAATTAATTTAGAGTTGATATCACAAAAGGCTCGGGTCTAGGATGACATTGGATAGGCAATGGGGGACATTGCTATGACTTTTGCTAAAATGTTTTGCAAAATTTTTGAAATTACTAGTAAAAAATTTGGAAAAATTTTAGGTGTTAACAAATGTCCCTCTTTGTTGTTGAATGAGACTTGGGCTTCACTTAGCAACAAAGACAAGCACAACAAACTTTTGCAAATTTAACTTCAAAACTTTGCTTCTGTATTGACTCATGTTACCCTTGCGAAGGGCAATAGTTGAGGCAAATGTTTGAATACAAAGTTTTTCTTCAATATCATAGGATTGTAGAAAATTTTGATAATTGATCAGGAAATCTTGCAATTGCAGAAAGCTTTCGTATTTGGTGCTTTAGAAAAGTTGGCCTTTCATGCCTTGTGTCTCTTGGGAAGTGCTTGCTTTGCTTGTGTCGCATTTTTGGCTTTCTTTTGAATTTTGTTTTGCCTTTTGAGCCACCCTTCACTTTTGGATTTAATACCGCACCACCCCAGGGGCTATTACGAAGTTCCACCACTTTGGTTGTTTTTCTTTATGTAATATCATGCCTATTAGACTTTTCTAAACCCTCGAAATGAGTTTTAGGCTGGTAGCTCCCAAACCAATTGGCTTTACGGCACCGGGTGTAGAACACCCTTTGGATTCACTTACTCACCTTACGAAGCCCAACATAAATAAATTGTTCATGATGCTTTTACCTTCAGAACATAAGCATAGGTTGTAGGTCCATCCATTACTGCAGAACTTTGAACAAGTGGAACAATCACTCTAAGCTCATCACTCAACTTATTTTGTTTGATAGCTTTTTCCTGTATTTTGCCAAAGTCTTATTTGTCACAAAGGCTTTTCCTTGTGGCATCTCATGTTTGACCTTCACAAATGTTTGATTGTTGGGACCAATTTTAACTTTTGACCAATATTAACCTTTCACAATAATCCCTCAATTTTATTGAAATTTCTTGTACATTACAAACCAGTGCCCCTTAAGATTGTGTTTTCCTAGTCGAGCCATCAAGTCAACTTGGAAATTGAGAATTATTTGTAGATATTGCTTTGAAAAAGCTGTTCAATTTAAAAAAAAAAAATTCATTGGATGCAATGATTTGCAAAGGTCCTTCCCAATTTGGTGCCTATTTGCCTTTAGGTTTGATCTTATAGATCGAAAAACTAGGTCATTTACTCAAAATTTTATTTCAATAACAAGCTTGGCATAGTGTTGAGCTACTCTTTTACGATAGGCTTCAGTGTGTTCAGCTGCTTGTAACTTTTCTTATCAAGGAAATCAAGTTGTGCTAATTTTCCTCATCTATATTTGCTTGTGGGATGCTCAATTAGAGTAGCAAACTTCATTGCGAGTTCCTAGATGTGTAATAGAATGACATTTTCGTTTCATACACCGATTTTTCTGGTGTGGCATTTGTGAGCATTTGAATAGCGGTTCGATATGCCCATAGTGCATCATAATTTTTTTTTTTTTTTTGTCAATCTCAGCCTGTTTGTATAGTTCTTTATAAAATTCAAATAAGAATATTATTTGTTGCTTCTGCTTGACCATTAACCTGGGATATTATGGTTTAGAAAAGTGATGTTGTATTTGATATTTATGGTAGAGATTGTGCATCTTCTCATTTTTAAAATGAGTGTCATGATCTAAAACACTATCATAACGGAGCATAGGAGGTTTTTGTGGATAAATGATACTATGTGTCGTCTTTCAACTGTTTTTAGGGAACTACTTCCACTCATTTGATGAAATAGTCAGTAGTTTCTAAAAAATATTTGTATAAATTTGAAGCAGGTGAATTGATTAGGCCAACCATATCAAAGGCACACATTGAGAACATCCAAGGTGAACTGACCAAATGTAGGTACGCTACAGGTGCATGAATTGAAGATGTATGCAATTGACATTTGATGCACTTTTCAACAAATTGATGTTAGTCTTTCTACATAATGAGCCAATAGCACTTTGCTCTTTCTAACTATTTTTTAATGATTTGATACCCTAGATGTCCTTCACAAATTCCTTTGTAGGCCATTTGGATGACTTTTGATACCTCTCACCTGTTGAGCCATGTCGTATATTTTGCACTAAATCCCTTTCGTAAAGAACTTTGACAAGAATAAAATATCTTAGACAGATACCTTAGAGCTTTCCCTTCTTTATAAGACATTCATAATCAAAATTTCCCATTTTGAATATAATTTTTAATATCTTGGTACCATGATGCTTCTTTGTGTTCTACTTGGAGCACTTGCTTTGTCATAATGTAGGTTAGTTGTGATGAATCTACCAATTTCAAAATATTTGATCGACTATCTTGGTTTGAATGTGATGGTGGAACCTAGGCTGGCCAAACCATTTGTAATTGAGTTTGATTCATGCTTAATGTATGAACTAATAGTTTTACAAGGATGCTACCAAATGCTTGATAGGGGATTAATTTCTAGCCTTTAACTTGCCATTCATCACGAATTTGACTAACTAGGAGGGAATCCCAAAGTTGTGAACTATTTGCACTTTATAATTGACAAGCATTTAAACATCTGAATTAGGGTTGCATATTTAGCAATGTTATGCGTGCAAGAAAAGTTTAGTTTGAGGGACTACAGAAACATTTTGTTCTCAAAGGTAATGAAAAACACTCCAATACCTACTCCTGTGGTGCTTTTGGAACTTTTGAAATAGATGTTCCACCACAAAGGTAGCTCTATCATTATGATTTAATCATCTTGGAAGTCATCATTTGCTTTGATTCTTCTAATAAGAGGAAATTTGCCAATTGACTTGTGGTGGCTTGCCCCTATATTGTTTTCTATGATACTGCACCAACAACACTTGCTAGTTTGCTATCCTCTTATATAAAAATATTTGTTCAAAAATGAATTTGAGTGGGTTTATCTTAGATGGAATTATGACCTTGCATGACAATAGGTAATGTCTTAATTTCTAACATATCCAACCTAAAGCCAATCAAATCTTCTCCATATGAGAGTAATTGTTCTCATATTGTACAAATGTCTTATTGACATAGCAGATGACATGCTCTATTTTACATCATTTTTCATACTGTGCTAGGAAGCCACCACATGCTGAGTGGTTGACTATGATATGGAGCAGTAATGGTCTTCCTAAAATAGAGGTTTTAGTATTGGTGGGTTAAGATAGTATTTTTTTTATCTTTTCAAAAGATGTTTGGCATTATGGTTTCCATTCAAATTTTATTCCTTTTCTTAAGATTTGACTGAATGGTTTGTGTCATATAACCATGTTAGATATAAATTTTCTAATTTATTGAATTTGGCCTTGCAAACCATGCATCTTCTTCAAATTGATTAGTTGAGGAATTTCTATGATTGCTTTAACTTTGGTGGGTTCCCTATCAATGCCTTTTTTGCTAACCTTGAACCCCAATAGCTTGCCAGAATCTACTCCGAACACACACTTTTGGGGATTCAATCTGAGTTTATATTGTAGGAATATGTCAAACACTTGAGAAAGAATACCAATGTAATTCTCCCTTGTCCTGACTTGATTAATAGACAATCAATATTAGTATCCACGATGTTATGCATCTAATCATGAAATATGGTTGTCATAACCCTTTGGTATGTTACCCTAGTATTCTTCAAACCGAAAGGCATTAGCATATAACAGAAAGTACCCCAAGAGGTTGTAAAGATGTCTTATATTGATTTTGAGCCGCTAGCTTAATATGATTGTATTAAGAACATCTATCTATTAAGGAAAACATTGCATGGCCTATTGTGTCATCTGCCAATAAATCAATGTTTAGCAATAGATACTCATTCTTGGGAGTGGCCTTATTCAGATCTCTGAAATCAATGCATAAATGCATTTTGGCACTTTTCTTAGGGACTACCACGATGTTTGCTAACCATTCATAATAGTCAGTCATTCGAATAATATCGGTTCTCAATAGGTTTTCTAGTCCTTCTTTGACTTGTTTCTCAAGTCGATGGTCTAATTTCTTTAGTTTTTTTTATTGACTTGCATTCTAGTTCTAATGGCAACTGATGAACTATGAATTTGAGGTCAATACCTGGCATGTTTAGTAGGCCCAAGCAAAGGTTTCTTGATGGTTTTGAGGAACTCAATCAATTCTCTCATTTCTTTTGAGGAGAGACTGGTTCCAATTTGTAGCATCTTTAGATTATCTATTGTGCCAATGTTAATTTTCTCGATTAGATCATTAACCAAAAGCAATAATTCGTCATCTTTTTTCATCTGGGCAAACTCTGGACGTTCTATCTCTATGAGCTCTAGATTTACTTCTGCTAGTGACTTCATTGCTCATCTGTAGATGTTATCTTGAACACAAATATGATTGTAGGCTTTTATTGAAGTGTCAACAAAAACACAATGTATTAATCGAGATTGTCATCATTGTGCATTGATGACATTTCAAAGTGTGACGCTGTGTCAACATAAAAGTATAACAATTTTCTTGAAAAATAGGTTAAATGAAAGTGTTTTGGATGACTATTTTTGAATTGACAGTGAACATCCCCATGGTGGCCCCCTTGACGAATGGCACCTATTGAATTCTTCATCTTCCTTTACTTCTTCATTAGTGTGGCATCCCAAAGCACAAATGCCTCTCTGTCTGGAGACCATAATAGGTTGTAAAATTCCATTTTCATTCTTACTAAAGCCATGATGGCTGAGACCCTTGGCATTGGAGGAGATTGAGACCTTTCTTATTTTGAAAAAATTGTTTGAATAAAGGATAATTCTTGTAAATTGGTTCAAATAAAACAAGTTTGCTAACCTTGACCACTCATGACTATCTTTTTGGTTTGCAGAGAGACATCTTGTTGAAATTTTAGATTAGTTCATTTTCTTTATAGACCTATATGTTGGATACATTGATGATATAGGTAGGCATAGAGTAGCATTGGGTAAGAATGATCTTCTGCATATGCTGTGATTATCTGCATTTCTCTGGCCTACCAGACACATGGGTGCAAAGTTAATGGAACTCCATTGGCCAAATGAAAACATTGTCGACCCAATAACATATTGAAAGATGGTTCTGCATCCACTATGTGGTATAGAATCTCCAAATTTTTTGTTTTTGCAATGTCTACTTTGAAGTATATGCAGCATAGGCAGGGTTAGCCTATCATAATGGTAAATAGTAGTTGGTGCTAAAGAATAATCTGACTCTTCTATTCTCAGTGCTCGTGCTCTTTGCAATGGACGAACGTTCAAAGTGATCCCTCCATCAACCAATGTGTGAGTGATGGTGGTGTCATACCCAATTCTCATCTCTAATCCAGCTGAATTTTTCATGCTTTCACTTAAATAACATCATCAAAGGTTTTGAATCAAATACCTCGTCCAAACGTAGTATGTCCTTCATGGGAGTGGAACTGGTGGCAGGTGCTTCCTTGCGCTTTGCTGCCTCCTTATCCTTTCCGGCTAACAACACGAAGAAATCTATAGGAGCTTCTTTCTTTTTTTTTTGTTGGTTATCATGGTTTGATGTTCATTTGTAATATGGTTGGAAATATGTCTAACCATTGACATGATTTCCTTGCAGTGCTTCAGGAATAGATTGTTAATTATTTTTGCTTGACCAAGAGTTACCTTGATTAGCTCTTTGTCACTGCATCTTTGACAATTCCTTCACATCACAAGAGGTGGGTTGGAAACCTTTGGTATAGATAGCATGCTTCTTTTTCATTTAGTTCATTCATGATCTCCTCATAAGTCTATTCTAGTGTTGTGAACTTTCTATCATAGCTCTAACCTAGATGTATGTTCTTGTTGTTGACATTGTTGCTGGAACTCACTCCAGCCTTGCAATAGGAACCCTTCTCTTTTGTGTAGTCAACCTTTTCCTTCATTGCTAACGTTGGATTTGCAATGAGAATGATGGAAGTGTACGAAGTCTTTTTTTTTTTTTTGCCTCTCCGTGGTCTTTTGTTGGTATAACTCCATTGAATGCTTTTTTTATATGTCGGCTTTGGTACACTTTTTTTTTGTTCAGTCAATGAATGACTTAATGGCAGAAATTGAAATCAAACTCCTCAAAGGTTGAGAAAGATTGTTGGTAATTGGTCCCAATGCATGGGATTGAGAGGATTGGATCCCTCACTTTATTGTAGGTTGGTTTCCATCTCTCAATGAAGTCCATGACTTTTCATCTTAGCTTTTGTCAAAGATTGCACATGATAGTAATTTTGAAGCGGTTTCCACATTTTGGATGAAATGTTCAATGAATAGATTGATCAATTTATCAAAAATTTGAACTCTGCTGGGTTGGCATATTCTTGATACCATTCTGCTGCTATACCTTCCAAACTCCTCGAAATATAGTCGAAAAGAGCTCGATGATTGTTTATGAATTTGTAACATTTGGTGAAACTCTAACATAAATTCCTGACATAAATTTCCCTAGCGATCGAATTGTACAATCTTCTTTGGTAAGTTCTTGACATAAATTTCTTTTTTGAAGCTTTCCTAGAAATGTTTGTAGTAAAGCTTCTTTTTTTTTTAACCTTTCAATTGAATAGCATTTATCTTTTTCTAAACTTCTTGCAGTTTCATCTTTAGAGATTTTCCCTTTTCTTTCCTTTTTTGGGAGCTTTCTTATTTTATTGACTACTCACCTCTATAGCAATGTCATGAGAAGTTTCTATATCATGCGATGACGATTCTTTGTTCTTCTTCTTCCTTTTTTTCTTGTTAGTTTTTGCTTGTTCCGTATTCAACTTTAGCATAAACTTGCAAAACTTTTGCATTCCTGCTGATTTAGTTTAGGAGTTTTCATAGTTGTATTGGAACTTGAAGATGATTATTCATTTTTGTTCTCAGGATTGGGTGGTTGTTTAGATTCTATCTCTATTCTTTTCTTTTCTCAGGTTTTGGATTCCAGCATAAACTAGATGTTTGTCTAAGTTTAAAAAAGAGAAGGAGTTAGGATTTTTAAGAATGATGTGATGGTAGATATTCATTGCAGATGGATAAAATCTTTGATTTAACATTGCAACATGAGATAACGTTGTTTTGATGGCTCAATTGATTACAATGTTTTCAGGTCAAACTCTAACACCTAGCTAATAGTTATAGATGGGCATGTGTCTCTCCACCATCTAGCTTAATCCACATGGCAGAACTATGGACAGGATAGATGTGGTAGAACAGCCCCCACTGTTGTTGGGCTATCGTTATGTTCCAGACTACTCTGGAGCATCCAGCTTGTGATCTGGAATGACTCCCTCAGATCAAATGTCATAAATTTGTTTTTGTCACTATGAAAACTGACATAGACATCTCTTTGCATGAATTGCACCATAAAATATAGCCCCAGAAGGAAGCAGCCCTTGTTTAGGTTGTATGTGTACCATGACTTGACGACCCCTCTATCAAAGAAGTCTCAAATACTGCTTTCTTCATTGACTTGTTCCATCTGCCCTCGATAATACTCCACACCATACAATCTCTCATCAAAATTCTGAAAATGGATGGATTGATGCCCCACATGTTTTAAGAACCAAGATTGTATGGTAAAGGCATATCATTCATTGTAATCTTCATCCTTGATTGAAAGAAAAGCTAGTGATTCCATTGCTATTGATCAGTGGTGAATTTTGATGTGCCCCCACTTTATAGAGGCAAGCAACTCAAATATTCTTGTTTTATTTTTTGTAGTGAAATAAGATGAGACCAACCATACAATTCATCGTTGAATTTTTATACTTGTGTGTAGCATTGATGAAAGGTGCAGTTGGAACAGCTTATTGAGAAAGCTTTTTGTTAAGATTTTCTAGCTAAATATATTGATGCCCATCTTGTTTCAGAAATGGCCAACTCCTTTTTTCAGTGAGTCTGCAAATCACTTCTAGGATCTTGACTTTTTGTTGATTGATAAGGAATTGATTCTTCATCAGTCCTCTTGAATCATATTCTGGCTTGAGAAGTCACATAATGTGAAAACAATTGTCTGCGGTAATGGCCATTTTACCCCATGAAAACAAAAAGGTGGTGGTTCTCAGATTCCATCTTTCAACCACAACATGAATCAAACTACCATTAATAAATTGAACTACTAAGCAGTTCTTCAAATCTGCAATTCTCCAAGTAGTCTGAACGTACACCAGAAGTTATGGTACCATGATAGGTACCATTGAGGTAGGTGGACTCCAGTTGAAATGACATAGGTATAGGATGTAAACCCATCAAGATAAAACAAGACCTGAATCCAAAGATCATAATCATGAGCTGCGATATTTTATGTAATTTTTGTTCTAAATTGAAATAGAAAATTTTGTAGAGGTCTAAAATATCATAGCATGTTATGGATAACCATGATTCACAATCCAAGGTTAGAGATCTATTAGACTTGATATTGTATCTTATAATTTGATCTTCCAAAATCTAAATTTTGAGAGAATAGATCCAAATCTGATTATTATATGGTTCAAGCTTCCTATCTTGAGTCTAATTATGTGAATATCGACTTCAGATTCATAATCTAAAGCTCATTGTATAAAATCTCATCCAAAATCCAGGACCCAAGATCCAAGATCCAAATTCTAAGGCTTGAGATCTGAAATCTGATATCCACACTATGAGATCCATAATTCAAGACCTGAGATCTATAGCCTAAGTTCTAAATCCAACACTTGAGATCCAAACCTAACTATGATGAAATTGGGTTTAATATCAAGGTTTAGGTTAGCATAAGGCTCACATTTTGAATCAAATTCCTTTGAATTAAAATCAAAGATCCAAATAGGATAAGGTAAATTGGTCAAGGGAAGATTGTGTTTGGGGTTTTGAACATGGCTAAGTTAGGTTTAAACCTACTTATTATGAATAAGTGTGTCTGATTTTATTCAAACCGTATGATCCACGATATATACTTCATTCATCTTATGTGGATGGATATTACAGAAGTTCACTAGATCTAAGCTATGGGACTAGCTTCATAGATAGTGTGCTCTAATACTAGTTTCGACTAGGTCTTAGAAAACTGAACTACGTTTGGACTCCAAGCCTATATGACCTAGGGTTTTTGAAATCATTTAAAGAAGTTAATTTTGAAAACATTTTAAAGAAAACTATGACTTTAAAATGGTTCTTACGTGAGGACCAAATTAGGTTCAGGTTTTTACATACTTTAGCTAATGCCACAGGGTATGCTAATAGACTGATCTGACCTGGTCTAGTTTCAAACAAGGAGTGAGTGTGGGTGCAAGGTGATCCATGTGTATATTAAAATAATCATGCAATGCATGATTGGTGAAAGCATAAAGGAACTACATTTTATATGCATGATTTAAGAAAAAACTAAGTAAGCAAAAATATGGAATTAAAAGAAAGAGACATGAATGAGAGGGGCATACCTGGCCTAACCAAGAGACATTAAATTGAATCTATCTTAGAAAAAGAAATAAGCTAAACAAAAGCGTTATGAAAGAAAATAAATAAAACCTATAAAATAAGCAAGAAAATAAACCAAACTAAGCATGCTAAAAGCAAAAAAAAAACTAAAACATGTATAAAAGAAAAGAAAACAAAGAAAAGCACTAAATTGCAAATAATAAAAGAAAGAGGAAAGATAAATAAATTACCTGTACTTGGGAACCTGACTGAGCAATCTCCCATGATTTCTGCACCAAGTTTGGTTGGGTCTACGTTGATTGATAATGCAGCCCGAACCAGGATTTAGACCAAAGACGAAAAATTTTAACTACAAGACTTTTGAGTACCTAACTGGAATTTTACTAGATGATATGGACTTCTCTAAGCAAGGTCAAGTTGTAAAGAAAGTGAGGGGTGTGATGCCTTATTTATAGGAAAGAGAGGGGGTGACTCTAAAATTAGTGGTTTGAGACTACAGTTTAGTCCCTTCACTAACCTCGCAAAACACCAAAACCATATTGTAAATTTGTGTTATCAATCGAATTGTGTTTGTTGTGACCTCATCTGAGATCTGAATTTGATTCACAAAAAGCAGTGCATGCATGAAGAAGTTCTAATTGATTCTTGATAAAGGATTCAGATTGACATTGAGCATGGAGAACAAACAATGCAAGAATATGAAACGGAGAAAACATACATGCATATGAATTGGATAAAACATACATTAAATACATAATTTAAAATTGATCAGAAACATAAAACTGTTCTTTCCGACCACATACGGATACCAATTCGGATTCCGTATGTGGCTGTGTGCTCATCAAAGAATTCACATGATTCAAGTCCTTTCGTGGGAATTGAAATTGAGTGTGGAGTGAGAACATCAGAGTGTATTTTTGAAATATAATGTGTATTAAGCTCATGTGTATCATAGATCCAGGTTTGATAATGGGACTTAGATCCAGGTTCAGGTACAAACAATATTCTAGAAGATGGATCAGGTATGGTATGAAACCTAGATCATGATTGGATATTTGAGATTTGAAATTTATAATAATGGATATGGGTCTATGAAAATAGAACTCAAATCTGAAACATCGATATGAGATCCAAATATAGAAATTGGACTTGGATATGAAATCTGGATCAAGAATATGAAATGGCTTGAATATGTCCCTGGTCGACCTGGGCTAGGTGGGTTCAAGCTGTATGACATGGGCTAGACTTCGCTAGGTTCAATTTTGAAAACTGGGTTGTGCTGGTTTACTGGGCTCAACCTAGGTGCTATTTAGGGAAACCCTAGTTTAGTGAGACATTGGGGTGGGCTAAGCTAGGGTCGAGCTTGCAAGGTTCATGTATATGAAAAACTAACTTAGGTCCATGTGGCTCCTAATTTGAGTCTCATGGAAAATATGTGCATGTGACAAATAACCAAAATAACCTTGTATGGGTTTTTAGGTCGAAAGAAGTTCAAATAAAGAGATCCATTTGAACTAAGATTCTAAGAATCAAAGGAAGCCATAAACCAATGTATATGTGGCATATGCACTATGTTTTTGTATAACAATATGGTTCAAAAGAAAAATGACAATTTTACTCCTATGTAATTTTGGAGTTCCGGATGAGTTTTCTCGATCTGACTGAACTAGTTTCTAGGTCTACTTTTAGATCAGCTTTAGCTAAAATTTTACTGAAAAATTCATTTTAGATTATACAAAAAATCAAAATTTCAAAATTTACCAAGCTGTAAACATCATATTTATAAAGGAAAAATCAAGAAGGGCTATAAAAATACGATTTTTACTGGAATTTACACTGATCAAGCAAAAGGTGCTTGGATAAGATACTTACATGTAAGCACAAGCTAAAAAAATTGATCTAATTTTGCTAAATTGAGTCTTACAGTAGTTTTCAGAGTGTAGCAAGTAATAAGAAAGAGATCCATGGCCTTCATAACTGAATTAAATTCAAATCAAGATGAATGTAGTCAAACCAAACTAAAGAAAGATTGGTTTATACATTATAAGCATAATCCTAGCTTTGTTTTAGCTTACTCGGTCAGGTTGAGCTCAAGCTCTTGAAAGTAGGAGAGAAAGAATTCAAAAATAAATTGAACACAAACCGTGATGAATGAACTGAATCGAAACTAAAAGAAAATTGTTTTATACATAATAAACATGACCTTACCTTGTTTTTAGCTCACCCTAGCGGGTTGAGCTTAAATTTAGCTCAAACACTTGAAAACAAGAGAGAGAAAAGGCTTGGAACTGAATTAACTCAAACCGGGATGAATGAGCTCAAATCAAATTAATGAAAGATTGATTTATAGGTGATAAATATAGTTCTAGCACAGTTTCAGCTTAGACCCCTAAAAACAATAGAGAGAAAGAGCTCCAAGGCCTCCTGAATTGGAAGTAAATAAGGAAATACTTTGTATGCATTGAGGAGAGCTTACATTCAGCTTAGTTTGGATTGACATGGTCTTGATGCTCTAGAATTGGTAGGTGCTTAGGTTTAGTGACCTGGTTGAGCTATTGTGAGCTGACTTTGACTTGAGATAACCCTAGTGAGCTGACTCTAAACTTTTGAGGTCATGTAAAGGTGAAAAATGGCCTTCTTGCTTAAATGCTAGGCAATTTTTTAAAATTTGGTCCCTGTTTTTGGCTCAAGAAGCTAGGTTGTTAATTTAAGTGGTCATTTTTAACTTGGGTGCCCTAGGAGATTTTGATCTATGTACTCAATGTTGAAATTACATGTGCTTTTGGTTCAAAACTGACCTTTATTCTTGAAATTTGGAAGCTTATGAAGGTTTAAGTAGACATTTGGTCTTGTGAAAATTTTGGGTGTTCACACTTACACAATACAAGACACTTTGACAACATAAAACATAATCAATTCATTCCCAAACAACAGACATAATTAAAGATTAAATTCATGTGTCAAATATTAGTTAAGTACATAACCTTAAATGACACCGCAGCAAACGTTTAGAGTCAGTTTGCCCAAACCCTAAACCCTAGCTCCATCGCACCATCTGGTATCCTCTGATCTCTGAAATTCCCATCTCATATTCTCATCTAGCAAGTGGCCCGCCTCCTCCTAGTATCTGACGTTCGATCTGGCATACGATGTTCCCATGTCGGAAGCTCCAGTTACTCTAGCCTCTAGCATCCCCTGTTGACCATCATTCTGCCAATTCCAATTCAATGGATTAGTTACAAGGGATAAAACAAATGCATTGGTCTCATTTGTATCTGCATAAACTAGTGATTTTAATCGTTTAAAATCATTCATTATAGACATTATAACAAGTAAAACATATTAGATTAACAATAAGAGATCATATGAATAAGTTCAATCTTATTCATTTTGTACAAACTTATGATTTTAATCCACTAAATCAATGAATGTAAATATAACAACAAGTTAACCGCATTCCATTAAATATGTGTGATCAAATGAATCAATTAAATCTCTCTCGTATTGATACGAACTTGTAATTTCAATCTCTTTGATCATTCGTTAGAGATGTAACTACAAGTTCAACTCATTGGATTACATAGAAGAGATTAAAAAAAGGTGTTGGTCCAATTTCTACCCATATAAACTAGAGATTTTGATTATTTAAATCCTTCGTTATAGACATTATAACAAGTGAAACATATTAGATTAACTAAAAGAGATCATATGAATGAGATGAATCACATTCATTTACATACAAACTTGTGATTTCAATCTACTAAGGCATTGAATGTGGATATAACAAGTTAACCACATTCAGTTAAATATGTGTGATCAAATAAATCAATTAAATCTAACAAGTGAAACATATTAGATTAACTAAAAGGGGTCATATGAATGAGATGAATCACATTCATTTTCAAACAAACTTGTGATTTCAATCATTTAAATCATTCATTATAGATGTAATAACAAGTGAAACACATTTGATTAAATATAAGTGTAAAATAAATCACTTGAATCTCATTCATTTTCTTTTAAACTTGTGATTTCAACCCACTAAGTCATTCTATATGGATGTAACAACATGTTAAGCACATTCAATTAAATATGTGTGATCAAGAGAATCACTTAAATCCCGCTTGCATTGATAGGAACTTGTGATTTCTATCCCTTAAATCATTCACTATGAAAGTAATAAGAAGTTAAACTCATTGGATTAGATACAAGGGATCAAACAAATGCAATGGTCTCTTTTGTATCCATATAAACTAGTGATTTTAATCATTTAAATCATTCATTATATACATTGTAACAAGTTAAACATATTAGATTAACTATAGGGGATCATATGAATGAGTTGAATCTCATTTATTTTCAGACAAACTTGTGATTTAAATCCACAAAATCATTCCGTGTGAATGTAACAACAAGTAAACCACATTCAATAAAATATGTGTGATCAAATGAATCAATTAAATCTCTCTCGTATTGATACGAACTTGTGATTACAATCTGTTAGATCGTTCGTTAAAGATATAAGTACAAGTTCAATTATTTGGATTAGTTACAAGGGATCAAACGAAGGCATTGGTCTCATTTGTATATACATAAACTAGTGATTTTGATCGTTTAAATCATTCATTATAGACATTAATACAAGTTAAACATATTAGATTAACAATAAGGGATCATATGAATACGTTGAATCTCATTCATTTTCAAAAACACTTGTTATTTCAATCCACTAAATCATTGAATGTGAATATAACAACATGTTAACCACATTCAATTAAATATGTGTGATGAAATGAATCAATTAAATCACTCTCGTATTGATACGAACTTGTAATTTCAATCTCTTAGATTAGATATAACAGAAAAAACAAATGCGTTGGTTCCATTTCTACCCATATAAACTAGAGATTTTGATCAGTTAAATGATTCGTTATAGGCATTATAACAAGTGAAACATATTAGATTAACTAAAAGAGATCATATGAATGAGATGAATCGCCTTCATTTTCATCATTCGTTATAGGCATTATAACAAGTGAAACATATTAGATTAACTAAAAGAGATCATATGAATGAGATGAATCACATTCATTTTCATACAACTTGCGATTTCAATCATTTAAATCATTCATTATAGATGTAATAACAAGTGAGACACATTAGAATAAATATAAGTGAGCAATGAATCACTTGAATCTCATTCATTTTCGTTTAAACTTCTTATTTCTATCCACTAAATCATCCAATATAGATGTAACAACAAGTTAAGCACATCCAATTAGATATGTGTGATCAAGAGAATCTGTTAAATCTCTCTCGTATTGATAAGAACTTGTGATTTCAATCCCTTAAATCATTCTCTATAGATGTAATAAGAAGTTAAACTCATTGGATTAGATACAAGGGATCAAACAAATGCATCAGTCTCATTTGTGTCCTTATAAACTAGTGATTTTAATCATTTAAATCATTCATTATAGAGATTATAACAAGTGAATCATATTAGAGAAACCAAAAGAGATCATATCAATGAGTTGAATCTCATTCATTTTCATACAAACTTGTGTTTTCAGTCCACCAAATCATTAAATATGAATGTAACAACAAGTTAACCAAATTCAATAAAATATGTGTGATCAAATGAATCAATTAAATCTCCCTCGTATTGATACAAACTTGTGATTTCAATCTCTTAGATCCTTCGTTAGAGATGTAACTACAAGTTCAACTCGTTGGATTAGTTATAAGGGATCGAACGAATGCATTGGTCTCATTTGTATCAACATAAACTAGTAATTTTAATCGTTTAAAATCATTCATTATAGACATTATAACAAGTTAAACATATTAGATTAACAATAAGGGATCATATGAGTAAGTTGAATCTCATTCATTTTAATACAAACTTATGATTTCAATCTACTAAATCATTGAATGTAAATATAACAACAAGTCAACCACATTCAATTAAATATGTGTGATCAAATAAATCAATTAAATCCCTCTCGTATTGACACGAACGTATAATTTCAATCACTTAGATCATTCGTTAGAGATGTAACTACGAGTTCAACTCATTGGATTAGATATAAGAGATCAAAAAAATGCGTTGGTCCCATTTCTACCCATATAAACTAGAGATTTTGATCATTTAAATCCTTCGTTATAGACATTATAACAAGTGAAACATATTAACTAAAAGAGAACATATTAATGAGATGAATGACATTCATTTTCACACAAACTTGTGATTTCAATCCACTAAAGCATTGAATGTGGATATAACAACAAGTTAACCACATTCTGTTAAATATGTGTGATCAAATGAATCAATTAAATCTAACAAGTGAAACATATTAGATTAACTAAAAGGGATCATATGAATGAGATGAATCACATTCATTTTCATACAAGGTTGTGATTTCAATCATTTAAATCATTCATTATAGATATAATAACAAGTGAAACACACTTGATTAAATATAAGTGAGCTATGAATCACTTGAATCTGATTTATTTTCTATTAAACTTGTGATTTCAATCCACTAAATCATTCAACATAGACATAACAACAAGTTAAGCACATTCAAATAGATATGTGTGATCAAGACAATCACTTAAATCCCACTCGTATTGATAGGAACTTGATATTTCAATCCCTTAAAACATTCAGTATAGATGTAATAAGAAGTTAAACTCATTGAATTAGATACAAGGGATCAAGCAAATGCATCGGTCTCATTTGTGTCCATATAAACTAGTGATTTTAATCATTTAAATCATTCATTATAGAGATTATAACAAGTGAATCATATTAGAGAAACCAAAAGAGATCATATCAATGAGTTGAATCTCATTCATTTTCATACAAACTTGTGTTTTTAATCCACCAAATCATTCAATATGATTGTAACAACAAGTTAACCAACTTCAATAAAATATGTGTGATCAAATGAATCAATTAAATCTCTCTCGTATTGATAAGAACTTGTGATTTCAATCTCTTCGTTCCTTCGTTAGAGATGTAACTACAAGTTCAACTCATTAGATTTGTTACAAGGGATCAAACAAATGCATTGATCTCATTTGTATCTACATAAACTAGTGATTTTAATCGTTTAGATCATTCATTAGACAGTATAACAAGTTAAACATATTAGATGAATAATAAGGGATCATATGAATAGGTTGATTCTCATTCGTTTTCGAATAAAGTTGTGTTTTCAATTGAATACCTCTCGTATTGATATGAACTTGTAATGTCAATCTCTTAGATCATTCGTTAAAGATGTAACTGCAAGTTCAACTCATTGGATTAGATATAAGGGATCAAACAAATGCGTTGGTCGAATTCTACCCATATAAACTAGAGATTTTGATCAATTAAATCATTCGTTATAGACATTATAACAAGTAAAACATATTTAAATTAACTAAAAGGGATCCTATGAATGAGATGAATCACATTCATTTTCATACAAACTTGTGATTTCAATCCACTAAATCATTGAATGTGAATATAACAATAAGTCAATCATATTCAATTAAATATGTGTGATCAAATGAATCAATTAAATCCCTCTCGTATTGAAACAAACTTTTAATTTCAATATCTTAGATAATTCATTAGAGATGGAACTACAAGTGCAACTCATTGGATTAGATATAAGGGATCAAACAAATGCGTTGGTCCCATTTCTACCCATATAAACTAGAGATTTTGATCATTTAAACGCTTCGTTATAGACATTATAACAAGTGAAACATGTTAGATTAACTAGAAGAGATCATATGAATGAGATGAATCTCATTCATTTTTATACAAACTTGTGATTTCAATCCACTAAATCATTGAATGTGAATATAACAACAAGTTAACCACATTCAATTAAATGTGTGTGATCAAATGAATCAACTAATTCTAACAAGTGAAACATATTAGATTAGCTAAAAGGGATCATATGAATGAAATGAATCACATTCATTTTCAGACAAACTTGTGACTTCAATCATTTAAATCAATCATTATAGATGTAATAACAAGTGAGACACATTTGATTAAATAATAGTGAGCAATGAATCACTTGAATCTCATTCATTTTCTTTTAAACTTGTGATTTCAATCCACTAAATCATTGAATGTGAATATCACAAAAGGTAACCACATTCAATTAAATATGTGTGATACAAAGAATCAATTAAATCCCTCTCATATTGATACGAACTTGTAATTTCAATATCTTAGATCATTCGCTAGGGATGTAACTACAAGTACAACTGATTGGATTAGATATAATGGATCAAACAAATGCATTGGTCCCATTTCTACCCATATAAACTAGAGATTTTGATCATTTAAATCATTCGTTATAGACATTATACAAGTGAAACATATTAGATTAAATAAAAGGGATCATATGAATGAGATGAGTCACATTCATTTTCATACAAACTTGTGATTTCAATCATTTAAATCATTCATTATAAATGTAATAACAAGTGACACACATTAGATTAATTATAAGTGTGCAATGAATCACTTGAATCTCATTCATTTTCTTTTAAACTTGTATTCATATAAACTAGTGATTTTAATCATTTAAATCATTCATTACAGACATTACAACAAGTGAATATTAGATTAACTATAGGGGATCATATGAATGAGTTGAATCTCATTTATTTTCATACAAACTTGTGATTTAAAACTACAAAATCATTCAATGTGAATGTAACAACAAGTTAACCACATTCAATAAAATATGTATGATCAATTGAATCAATTAAATCTCTCTCGTATTGATTCGAACTTGTGATTACAATCTCTTAGATTTTTCATTAGAGATATAGCTACAAGTTCAACTCAATGGATTTGTTACAAGGGATCAAACGAATGCATTGGTCTCATTTGAATCTACATAAACTAGTGATTTTAATCGTTTAAATCTTTCATTATAGACATTATAACGAGTTAAACATATTAGATTAACAATAAGGGATCATATGAATAGTTTGAATCTCATTCATTTTCATAGAAACTTCTGATTTAAATCTACTAAATCATTGAATGTGAATATAACAACGAGTTAACCACACTCAATTAAATATGTGTGATCAAATGAATCAATTAAATCCCTCTCGTATTGATACGAACTTGTAATTTCAATCTCTTAGATCATTCGTTAGTGATGTAACTATAAGTTCAACTCATTGGATTATATATAAGGGATCAAACAAATGCATTGGTCCCATTTCTACCCATATAAACTAGAGATTTTGATAATTTAAATCCTTCGTTATAGACATTATAACAAGTGAAACATATTAGATTAACTAAAAGGGATCATATGAATGAGATGAATCACATTCATTTTCATACAAACTTGTGATTTCAATCATTTAAATCTTTCATTATAGATGTAATAGCAAGTGAGACACATTTGATTAAATATTAGTGAGCAATGAATCGCTTGAATTTCATTCATTTTCTTATAAACTTGTGATTTCAATCCACTAAATGGTTCAATATAGATGTAACAACAAGTTAAGAAAATTAAATTAGATATGTGTGATCAAAAGAATCTCTTAAATCCCACTCGTATTGATAGGAACTTGTGATTTTAATTTCTTAAATAATTCACCATAGATGTAATAAGAAGTTAAACCCATTGGATTAGATACAAGGGATCAAACAAATGCATTGGTCTCATTTGTATCCATATAAAATAATGATTTTAATCATTCATTATAGACATTAAAACAAGTGAAACATATTAGATAAACCAAAAGGGATGATATGAATGAATTGAATTTCATTCAATTAGATATGAACTTGTAATTTCAATCCCCCAAATCATTCAATTTGAATGTAACACAAGTTAACCACATTCAACAAAATATGTGTAATCAAATGAATCACTTAAATCTCTCTCGTATTGATTCGAACTTGTGATTTCAATCTCTTAGATCTTTCGTTAGAGATGTAACTACAAGTTTAACTCATTAGATTCGTTTCAAGGGATCAAACGAATGCATTGGTCTCATTTGTATATACATAAACTAGTGATTTTAATCGTTTAAAATCATTCATTATAGACATTATAACAAGTTAAACATATTAGATTAACAATAAGGGGTCATATGAATAAGTTGAATCTCATTCATTTTCATACAAACTTGTGATTTCAGTCCACTAAATCATTGAATGTGAATATAATAACAAGTTAACCACATTCAATTAAATATGTGTGATCAAATGAATAAATTAAAGCCCTCTCGTATAGATACGAACTTGTAATTTCAATCTCTTAGAACATTCATTAGACATGTAACTACAAGTTCAACTCATTGTATTAGATATAAAGGATCAAACAAATGCATTGGTCTCATTTTTACCCATATAAACTAGAGATTTTGATAATTTAAATCATTCATTATAAACATTATAACAAGTGAAACATATTACATTAACTAAAAGTTATCATATGAATGAGTTGAATCACATTCATTTTCATACAAATTGTGATTTCAATCCACTAAAACATTGAATGTGAATATAACAACAAGTTAACCACATTCAATTAAATATCTGTGATCAAATGAATCAATTAAATTGCTCTCGTATTGATACGAACTTGTAATTTCAATCTCATTTGTATCTACATAAACTAGTATTTACTTGTTATAATGTCTATAATGAATGATTTAAATGATTAAAATCACTAGTAAATATGGATGCAAATGAGACCAATGGATTTGTTTGATCCCTTGTATCTAATCCAATGAGTTTAACTTCTTATTACATCTATAGTGAATGATTTAAGGGATTGAAATCACAAGTTCCTATCAATACGAGTAGGATTTAAGTGATTCTCTTTATCACACATATCCAATTGAATGTGCTTAACTTTTTGTTACATTTATATTGAATGATTTAGTGGATTGAAATAACAAGTTTAAAAGAGAATGAATGAGATTCAAGTGATTCATTGCTCACTTATATTTAATCTAATGTGTCTCACTTGTTATTAGATCTATAATGAATGATTGAAATCATAAGTTTGTATGAAAAAAAATGTGATTCATCTCATTCATATGATCCCTTTTAGTTAATGTAATATGTTTCACTTGTTATAATGTCTATAATGAATGGTTTAAATGATCAAAATCTCTAGTTTATATGGGTAGAAATGGGACCAACGCATTTGTTTGATCCGTCATATCTAATCCAATCAGTTGAACTTGTAGTTACATCTCCAACGAATGATCTAAGGGATTGAAATCACAAGTTCCTATCAATACGAGTGAGATTTAAGTGATTCTCTTGATCACACATATCTAATTGAATGTGCTTAACTTGTTGTTACATCTATATTGAATGAAAATGAATGAGATTCAAGTGATTCATTGCTCACTTATGTTTAATCTAATGTGTCTCAGTTATTATTAGATCTATAATGAATGATTGAAATCAGAAGTTTGTATGAAAATGAATGTGATTCATCTCATTCATATGATCCCTTTTAGTTAATCTAATATGTTTCACTTGTTATAATGTCTATAACAAATGATTTAAATGATCAAAATCTCTAGTTTATATGGGTAGCAATGGGACCAACGCATTTCTTTGATCTGTTATATCTAATCCAATCAGTTGAACTTGTAGTTACATCCCAAATGAATGATCTAGGAGATTGAAATTACAAGTTTGTATCAATATGAGTGGGATTTAATTGATTCATTTCATCACACATAATTAATTGAATGTGGTTAACTTGTTATTATATTTCACATTACATGATTTAGTTGTTTGAAATCACAAGTTTTTATGAAAATCAATGAGATTCAACTTATCCATATAATCCCTTATTGTTAATCTAATATGTTTAACTTGTTATAGTGTCTATAATGAATGATTTTAAACGATTAAAATCACTAGTTTATGTAGATACAAATGAGACCAATGCATTTGTTTGATCCCTTGCAACTAATCCAATGAGTTGAACTTGTAGTTACATCTATATTGAATGAAAATGAATGAGATTCAAGTGATTCATTGCTCACTTATGTTTAATCTAATGTGTCTCAGTTATTATTAGATCTATAATGAATGATTGAAATCACAAGTTTGTATGAAAATAAATGCGATTCATCTCATTCATATGATCCCTTTTAGTTAATCTAATATGTTTCACTTGTTATAATGTCTATAACGAATGATTTAAATGATCAAAATCTCTAGTTTATATCGGTAAAAATGGGACCAACGCATTTGTTTGATCCGTTATATCTAATCCAATGAGTTAAGCTTGTAGTTACATCCCTAACGAATGATCTAAGAGATTGAAATTACAAGTTCGTATCAATATGAGTGGGATTTAATTGATTCATTTCTTCACACATATTTAATTGATTGTGGTTAACTTGTCGTTATATTTCACATTCAATGATTTAATAGTTTGAAATCACAAGTTTTTATGAAAATGAATGAGATTCAACTTATTCATATGATCCCTTATTGTTAATCTAATATGTTTAACTTCTTATAATGTCTTTAATGAATGATTTTAAATTATTAAAATCACTAGTTTATGTAGATACAAATGAGACCAATGCATTCGTTTGATCCCTTGCAATTAATCCAATGAGTTGAACTTATAGTTACATCTCTAACGAAGGATCTAAGAGATTGAAATCACAAGTTCGTATCAATACGAGGGAGATTTAATTGATTCATTTGATCACACATATTTAATTGAATGTCGTTAACTTGTTGTTACATTCAAATTGAAAGATTTGGTGGATTGAAATTACAAGTTTGTATGAAAATGAATAAGATTCAACTCATTCATATGATCCCTTTTGGTTTATCTAATATGTCTCACTTGTTATAATGTCTATAATAAATGATTTGAATAATTAAAATCACTAGTTTATATGTATACAAATGAGACCAATGCATTTGTTCGATCCCTTGTATCTAATCCAATGAGTTTAACATCTTATTACATCTATAGTAAATGATTTGAGGGATTGAAATCACAAGTTCCTATCAATACGAGTGAGATTTAATTGATTCTTTTGATCACACATATCTAATTGAATGTGCTTAACTTGTTTTTACATCCAATTGAATGATTTAGTGGATTGAAATAACAAGTTTAAAAGAAAATGAATGAGATTCAAGTGATTCATTGCTCACTTATATTTAATCTAATGTGTCTCAGTTGTTATTACATCTACAATGAATGATTGAAATCACAAGTTTGTATGAATATGAATGCGATTCATCTCATTCATATGATCCCTTTTAGTTAATCTAATATGTTTCACTTGTTATAATGTTTATAATGAATGATTTAAATGATCAAAATTTCTAGTTTATAAGGGTAGATATGGGACCAACACATTTGTTTGATCCCTTATATCTAATCCAATGAGTTGAACTTGTAGTTATATGTCTAACGAATGATCTAAGAGATTGAAATTACAAGTCCGTATCAATACGAGAGAGATTTTATTGATTCATTTGATCACACATATTTAATTCAATGTGGTTAACTTGTTGTTATATTGACATTCAATGATTTAGTGGATTGAAATCACAAGTTCGCATGAAAATGAATGAGATTCAACTCATTCATATGATCCATTATTGTTAATCTAACATGTTTAACTTGTTATAATGTCTATAATGAATGATTTAAACGATTAAAATGAGTTGAACAACGACAATGAGTTGAACTTGCAGTTACATCTCTAACGAAGGATCTAAGAGATTGAAATGACAAGTTCGTATCAATACGAGAGATATTTAATTGATTCATTTGAGACACATTAGATTAAATATAAGTGAGCAATGAATCACTTGAATCTAATTCATTTTATTTTAAACTTTTTATTTAAGGCCACTAAATAATTCGATATAGATGTAACAACAAGTTAAGCACATTCAATTAGATATGTGTGATCAGGAGAATCACTTAAATCCCACTCGTATTGATAGGAACTTGTGATTTCAGTCCCTCAGATTATTCGTTAGAGATGTAACTACAAGTTCAACTCATTGGATTAGATTTATCGGATCAAACAAATGCATTGGTCCCATTTCTACCCATATAAACTAGAGATTTTGATTATTTAAATCATTCATTATAGGGATTATAACAAGTGAAATATATTAGATTAACTAAAAGGGATCATATGAATGAGATGAATCGCATTCATTTTCATACAAACTTGTGATTTCAATCATTCATTATAGATGTAATAACAAGTGAGACACGTTAGATTAAATATAAGTGAGCAATGAATCATTTCAAACTCATTCATTTTCTTTTAAACCTGTTATTTCAATCCACTAAATCATTCAATATGGATGTAACAACAAGTTAAGCACATTCAATTAGATATGTGTGATAGGAACTTGTGATTTCAATCCCTTGAATCATTTACAATTGATGTAATAAGAAGTTAAACTCATTAGTCTCATTTCTATCCATATAAACTAGTGATTTTAATCATTTAAATTATTCATTATAGACTTTATAACAAGTGAAACATATTAAATAAACCAAAAGGATCAAATGAATGAGTTGAATCTCATTCATTTTCATACAAACTTGTGATTTTAATCCACCAAATCATTCAATATGAATGTGACAAGAAGTTAACCACATTCAATTAAATATGTGTGAACAAATGAATCAATTAAATCTCCCTCGTATTGATACGAACTTGTGATTTCAATCTCTTAGATCCTCCGTTAGAGATGTAACTACAAGTTCAACTCATTGGATTAGTTGCAAGGGATCAAACGAATGCATTGGTTTCATTTGTATCTACATAAACTAGTTATTTTGATCATTTAAATCTTGATTTCAATCTCTCAGATCCTCCGTTAGAGATGTAACTACAAGTTCAACTCACTGGATTAGTTGCAACGGATCAAACGAATGCATTGGTTTCATTTGTATCTACATAAACTAGTGATTTTGATCATTTAAATCATTCGTTATAGACAATATAACAAGTGAAACATATTAGATTAACTAAAAGGGATCATATGATTGAGGTGAATTGCATTCATTTTCATACAAACTTGTGATTTCAATCCACTAAATTATTGAATGTGAATATAACAACAAGTTAAACACATTCAATTAAATATGTGTGATGAAATAAATCAATTAAACGAAACACGTATTCATACGAACTTGTAATTTCAATCTCTTAGATCATTCGTTAGGGATGTAACTACAAGTTCAACTCATTGGATTAGATATAACGAATCAAACAAATGCGTTGGTCCCATTTCTACTCATATAAACTAGAGATTTTGATCATTTAAATCATTCGTTATAGAAATTATAACAAGTAAAACATATTAGATTAACTAAAAGGGATCATATGAATGAGATGAATCACATTCATTTTCATACAAACTTATGATTTCAATCATTTCAATCATTCATTATAGATGTATTAACAACTGAGACACATTAGATTAAATAGAAGTGAGCAATGAATCATTTGAATCTCATTAATTTTTTTTCAAACTTGTTATTTCAATCCACTAAATCATTTAATATGGATGTAACAACAAGTTAAGCTCATTCAATTAGATATGTGTGATCAAGAGAATCACTTAAATCTCACTCGTATTGATAGAAACTTGTGATTTCAATCCCTTAAATCATTTACTATAGATGTAATAAGAAGTTAAACTCATTGGATTAGATACAAGGGATCAAAAAAATGCATTGGTATCATTTGTATCCATATAAACTAGTGATGTTAATCATTTAAATCATTAATTATAGACCTTATAACAAGTGAAACATATTAAATAAACCAAAAGGGATCATATGAATGAGTTGAATCTCATTCATTTTCGTACAAACTTGTGATTTCAATCCACCAAATCATTCAATATGAATGTAACAACAAGTTAACCACATTCAATTAAATATGTGTGATCAAATGAATCAATTAAATCTCCTTCGTATTGTTATGAACTTGTGATTTCAATCTCTTAGATCCTTCGTTAGAGATGTAACTACTAGTTCAAATCATTGGACTAGTAGCAAGGGATCAAACGAATGCATTGGTCACATTTGTATCTACATAAACTAGTGATTTTAATCGGTTAAAATAATTCATTATAGACATTATAACAAGTTAAACATATTAGATTAACAATAAGTGATCATATGAATAAGTTGAATCTCATTTATTTTCATAAAAACTTGAGATTTCAATCCACTAAATCATTGAATGTGAATATAACCACAAGTTAACCACATTCAATTAAATATGTGCGATGACATAAATCAATTAAATCCTACTCGTATTTATTCGAACTTGTAATTTCATTCTCTTAGATCATTCATTAGAGATGCAACTACAAGTTCAACTCACTGGATTAGATATAACGGATCAAACAAATGCGTTGGTCCCATTTCTACACATATATACTAGAGATTTTGATCATTTAAATCATTCGTTATAGACATTATATAAAGTGAAACATATTAGATTAACTAAAAGGGATCCTATGAAGGAGATGAATCACATTCATTTTCATACAAACTTGTGATTTCAATCATTTCAATCATTCATTATAGATGTAATAACAAGTGAGACACATTACATTAAATATAAGTGAGCAATGAATCACTTGAATCTCACTCATTTTATTTTAAAGTTGTTATTTCAATCAACTAAATCAATCAATATAGATGTAACAACAAGTTAAGCACATTCAATTAGATATGTGTGATCAAGTGAATCACTTAAATCCCACTCGTATTGATACGTACTTTTGATTTCAGTCCCTTAGATCATTCTTTAGGGATGTAGCTACAAGTTCAAATCATTAGATTAGATATAACGGATCAAACAAATGTGTTGGTCCCATTTCTACCCATATAAACTATAGATTTTGATCATTTAAATCATTCGTTATAGACACTATAACAAGTGAAACATATTTGATTAACTAAAAGGGATCATATGAATGAGATGAATCGCATTCATTTTCATGGAAAATTGTGATTTCAATCATTTCAATCATTCATTATAGATGTAATAATAACTAACAGTGGATTCTTCCATTCTATGTGCGAGGATCCGAAAAGCAAGATGCCAAACAAGTCTTATTGCATGGTATTCTTCAAT
Source organism: Nymphaea thermarum (assembly GCA_011799765.1). Taxonomy (NCBI): domain Eukaryota; kingdom Viridiplantae; phylum Streptophyta; class Magnoliopsida; order Nymphaeales; family Nymphaeaceae; genus Nymphaea; species Nymphaea thermarum. Next base: position 84,546 of record JAANDH010000310.1, on the reverse strand, counting down.
AGTCAAAGCATATTCTGATTTGAGGTATTGATGGTGATCCTCAAATATCGCAGAACATAATGTCATACACTGAGATAGATGCAATAGAGACAAAAACAGAGAACGGGTTACTTGCTCCTAACGATTAACTAAATTGGAATCGAAAATCCAACAGCATTCAAATTAAGGGTGCGCATCGGGCCGGGCCGGGCCGGCCCGACCCGCTAAGACCAGGCCCAGGTCAGCCCGTCGGGCCGGAAGCCCGGCCCGAGCCCGGCCTGATAATGTTGTCGTACCGGGCCCGGGCCGGGTACCGGGCCCGGGCCGGGTACCGGGCCTGGCCTCCAAAACTCAGGCCCGGCCCGGCCCGCCAATGGAGCTTCCTCGCTCCAATGGGAAGAGAGACAGGAAGGGGGAGGGAGAGGAGCAGGGAGCGGAGAGGGAAAGGAGAAGGGAGAGGGAGACGCTGTCGTTCCTCCTTCCCTGTCGCAAGGCGAGGCTGAAAAACAGGAGCAGCAGAGGAGGAGGCGGCTAAGAGGGTCGGACGGTCGATTGGAGCCGTGAGGGAAGAACCCTAGTGTCCGAGAGTGGGAGGAAGACAATCTCCTCCTCTCTGGTTCGTTCCCCTTTGAAAACAACGAAAGCAATCTCACCGCCGGGCGAACCAGGGGCAAGGATCAAGGCTGCTAGTGAAAGCAACTGCTCGGAGGGCGTCGAAAGGCGTTCGGGAGAAGACGGCCTGTTGCTCCACGAGAGTTGCTAAAATCGTGGAAATCAGTCTAAAATGGGGCGTTGAGAGGAAACGAGGAAGGAGTCTTCGCCCACCAGAGACCGAAAGCTTGCCCTCTCTCTGGTTTTGATTGAGGAAGAACGGTGGAAGCCACCGTTGGTCGAACGAGAGGAAGGAATGCCGCCCGTGAGGAGAGAGAAAGTTGGGCGTAATGAGGGCTAGGGTTCGAATGACTTGAAAACGAAGAATTTCAGGGAAGGGAGAGGGGGAGCAGGGAAGGGAGAGGAGGAAGGAAAGGGAGACGGGAAGGGAGAGGAGGAAGGAGAGGGAGGGAGAGGGAGACGGGAAAGGGGAGGGGAGGGGAGAGGGAGAGGAGGCAGGAGAGGGAGACGGGAAGGAAGCGGGAGAGGGAGCCATCACGACGAGGGGGAGCGGGAGGGAAGCCGGGAGTCGGGCCAACCGGGCCGTCGTCGGGCCGATTTATCGGGCCCGGGCCCGGCCCGGGCCAGCTGCCGGGCCGGCCTATCGGGCCCAGGCCCGGCCCGGGACAGGTTTTCCCCGGCCCAAGCCCGGGACCAAACGGGCCGGGCCGGGCCGGCCCGACGGCGGCCCGGCCCGACGCCCATGCCTAATTCAAATAGTTACTTATCGATCCCTTCCCAAAACTTCTGAGTAAAATATCGACATTTTTTTATAGCACTTGCATTTCTTGTTGGGAACAGATTGCAATAAGCAACAGAGTCTCTTGAATGAAAGAACAATTGATGTCATAACAACATCAAATTTCTTAGTTAGGCATCAAAAAACCTTTTCGTATGCTGAATTCAAGGAAACTAGCATTCAACACAAGCATGGAGCATCTAATTGCAATTGATCTTTTCCTTACCATTATAATGGAAAACACTTTAGAGGATTTGTCTGACCTGAATGAGTGACCTTCAGTATCATTAATGGAAATGAAAGAAGATTATTGAAAAGAAAGGATCAATTCCAATTGTATGTTATTAATGAGTTTGATCTTGTAGTCCAAATAATCCCATACCATGACGTGTTTGGGATAGTAGCAATTAGTGAAAAAAATAATACTTGTACAAACTAATGAAGTGAATCCATGTCCGACAGTCCAAAAATGAAAAGAATTGTAATATTCTGAACCATTCATAAACATCAAAGCAAATAAATCTATCGTTCTACTACTTTTTTTACTTGAATTTATTTGGTTCCATGTTTCAACAGTAGCATATTGCTCCACCAGTTGTAGGGGATGTAAGGATTGATACATAGAATAACTTTTTATTTGATTGATAATTGTATAAAGTGGAAGATATTTTAGCCATTTGCATTGAGCTTAAATTTTCTTCTTGCATGTGCGCTCCTCCAGAAGCACACACCAAAATAACTAGGAGAGATCTATCAGTAGTGTTGGATTCAGACCAATTAGATGCTATATTCCTACCTTCACCAAAGGTTTTGGTCCCTTAGAGCTCACCGGGTATTCACTCATACCTTCTAGTTAGTGCACCCACTTTCGTAGGTGGGCTTTGTCCTTGTACTGCTTCATTCTAATAGGATCACAAGAAGGGAACTCATATTGATGGACAATTCTCATTAATCTTCATTCTTTTTTGTATGGATAATGGCGTACATCCAATGTAAAGACGATTTTCAGTGCTGGTTACCCAGTTGCAGAAGTGACCCCATAGGCTTGTGCTTTTGCGTCTCTCTAAAAATGCAGTTATGGTAAGATCTTGGTTTATTCAATCATCAGGAGCTCCCAAGCACACAAATTATCTGCAAAGAGTTAAGCAAACTTTACAATGCTACAAAGAACTTCATGACATTATAGCTATTCTTGTACTTGACGAATTATCTGAAAAGGATCGTTTAACCGTAGCAAGAGTGCAAAAAATTGAACGTTTCTTATCACAACCTTTCTTCATAGCAAAAGTATTTACTGGTGTTCAACAGGAATCACACAGGGTAGATTGATACGATAGAAACTTCTGATAAAATGTGTGCCCATAGCCTAGCAGATAAAGTACATTACATAGTGAATTAGATATGTTGGCATTCCAGGCTTCCTTCTCCTTTCAAGGAATGGTACTTAATTAGTTCTTTACATAAGATAATATCGTTTTCTTTTATTTGAAATTGATTAGGTTAGTCCAAGAATATGTTAACAATTTTCTCCCAAATTTTAGAGTATTTTTATACATGTTTTTTCCTTTCTATTGAAATTTTTTGTCCTGTTATGTCATGTTTCTAATTATTTTTCTTTGGTAATAGGGTGTGACGCCTTTGCCTGTATGATACTTTTATTTTCTTTCTTTCACGTGTTGTCTATTAAAATTATTTATGTCAGAATTTAAGTTCGACTTTTTCTAGAAATTTTTTTGTTTTAAAAACATCCGTTTAGTTAGATTCTAGGTTAAGTTTTGAAAATTTATATCAAGTATATAAGCAGTTGCTATACTGTCTAGGCTTTTTCTTGTCTGTTTTTATTTGCTTTTGTGTATGTCGGTGTAGGTCAGCTAAATCAAAAGCAGTAGATGGTACACTAGTGTAAAGCAGCATGTAAATTAGGGTGTTGGAATTCAGCTTTAGGAATTGCATGTACATCCACATGGCTCAGACCGAGTTTAAAATGAGTCAAATCGGCCTGGAATATAAAATCCAATGCTACCAAACATAAATTACCCTATGCTTAAAGAATGAACAAAAGGAGATGTATAACACAAAACTGTGCTGCACTAGCAAGCCTTACAATAGTTATAGCCAACTTAATTACTATCCAGCCACAACCAATGTGATACAAAACCTTCAGTAAATTACAGACTGTACATCGATGCTGCTTCCATTACATTGCTCTCTCGTTATAGACGCGCACACACAAACACAAGAGAGATCAAACGGCTTTGGGTTTGCATGAATAAACAATCACAAAGCAAGGGAGAACAGCACTGGGATTACTCACATACAAGTCACCCCACTTGGAGCACAGACCGCCCTTGACAACAAGGGAATCGAACCCACCATCACCTCCCACATAAGGCCCACCTTCTGAGACGCTCAACACCCTCCCAGCGATCACCCGGCAGACCACCACCGCCCTCTTCACCCTGATACCTCCCTCTGCTTTCTTCGACACCAACAACTCCTCCCCCGTCACCCCCGTAGCCGTCATTCTAATCCCATTCCTCTTCATCTCCTCCGTCGTGAAGCCACTCTGAATTACCCGGCAGACGCCGCACTGTGCGTTCCGGCAGAGGCCCGAAAGCTTCTCCGTCAAAGCAGGGCAGCAAGCCACGGTGGTGGAGTGGAACCTCAGCAGCTCATTGCCGTCGGCAACGCTTCTCGGATTCCCCTTCTGCTGCTGCAGCATCTCCGCCCTGCTCTTCACCGTTTCCCTGTACTGCTCAAACCTCTCCAGCGTCTCCGGCGAATTGTTCACCTTCAACACCCTCTCGATCTTGCCGATGCTGCTTCCGGGAGACAACCACGTGGCTCGAAATATCATCTCGATGATGTTTCTTGACGTATCACCAACGCTGAGATCTGTAAAAAATAATTAACAGTTCAAATTTGGCAACTTTGGTTCTTTTCTGTTCATCAATCCTCTCAACTTTTCCTTTTTGTCCTAATTGAAAAAGATGACACGACATTGGGAAGAACGACATTTCCTGAAAAATTGAAGTGAACAATAGAAGCGCGCTCACGAGAAATATGTCGCAATCAAACAAGACCAACTCCGACCTCAAGCTGGTCCCCAACCGGAGATCTTGTACGGTCGCGCCGCTGCCCTGGCCCACGACGAGTTTTGATTTCACTAAAAGAGTTTGGCGCAGACCTAAAGGACGCACCTACCTTCCCTGGTCAACCCCAAGATAGGCTGCACATTTCACGCTAAATGTAGGTCCGCTGGGCCCAGCCCGGTCTGGTCCACGATCATGTCCTTTTCCCCCGAAATCTTGCAAGCCTGGCGGTTCTATACCCCCTGCCGGCCAAACCGACCCATGGGTCCCCATGAACGACGTCCATCCATGCTTGATAGCTGCCTAAACGTGCGCCCGGTGAGCCGATACGGAAACCGAAGCTTTGATCATCACGGCCCACGGCGCCCAAGGAGACAGCTCGATCAAAACAACAGACTTGATCAGCTTAAAAGAGAGGTCTGATCAAGAGATCGACGACCCAGTGAATCGACCGATACACATCGAATTCGCCCCTTTAACATAGACTTCCTGTACCAGAGAAGCTCAAGCCTAGACCACGTCGAAGTATATTTTTAGTCACGTAAATATCATCTGCATTCAATAACGGAGTTTTGATTATTGAGTTATCCATGTAAAAAATAGTTTTGCCCTTCGATTTTTTGAAACAGTTGAGAACCCTGCACGTGAAAGAAAAACCCATGAATCCGAGGGTTGATCATTATCAAATAAATCATATATAAATCACATTACGAGAGTTGATTCTTCAGAAAAATAAGGTCCATATTGTAAGGTTGTACATTTTATATCAGAAAGACATGGAAAGGTGAGAATTGAGCGGCAGTAGTATGTGGTCTTGTCCACAAGGCATGCCCTGAATGCGAAGTGCGAACGCCCTAAAATGAGGCAGCGGCAGATTCTGACCCACCTACTTGGAGGTGGAATTCGCCGTGGATGGCGCAGCTAAATTGGTCAGCGTCAATACCATATTGACGACAACATTTGGGAAAAAATAAAATACAAACATCACAAACAGTACTAAAGTTAATTAAAAGAACATGAAAAATATTTTTGGTTACTTCTAGAAATTGGTAAAATTGAATCAGAAAAGATATATTTTACACTGGTGCAGTGGAAAGCTCACTGTTTCCTACCGTATGGAAAAGTCTAGGTTAATTTCTTGCACAAAGATTTCACAGGAGCGCGATAATTTTACCCCAGAAAGAAAAAATACCGATTCACGGTGGCAATTAGCGGCACTTCTTTTTCATCGCATCGATTCCTTCTGTGAAAACGATTACGACAACACTGCTTCGGACGCTTACTCCGAGATTGGGAAAATCCCGTCTCACAACTCATCAAGACCCGGGAGAGACTCGGTATCCGGGTAAAACGAGGGAAGGAAGAGAAAAACACTCACCACAAAACTTGTTCTGGCCGGTCTCCGGCCGACGGACAACGTCCCTCGTAAGAGAGGCATCTCCCTCCGCGGCGTGATCTCGGCCGATCCTGGGCGCGCGAAACTCGCCGCGGCCGCCGTCCGGTTTGAGCTTCTCCGGCAGTAGGACCTCTCCAGGTTCGACGGTGCACCTCAGGGTTTCCTTGAGAGACAGCCAGATGGCCTGCATCGCCTCTCTCTCCCTCCCTTTCCCCTCCCTCTCCTTCGGCCCAACCTTAATTCTCATCCAAACGGGAGCTTTTCTTCCTCGCGCTAGTTGGCGAACTCTTCGTGCTTCCTCCGCCCGAAATCGCGAGCTCGTAACCACGGAGTACTGCAACCTGGAAAATGCGTAGGGAAAAAGCTGAGCTTCCCGCCAGAAAGTGAGACAAAAATGAGGATCCCAGAGAGGTCTTTTTCTTTGGAAAATGGGGATGTTGAAGAGAACCGAGGCGTCGCTTTCCTCCTTTCCATTTCGGAAGGAGAGCTTTGCAAATGGCATATCCCCCTTCTTGAAAAGGAAAAGAAGAAAAACGAGCGCCACGAGAGGGGAAAACTCACAAATTTCACATTCTAAACCACAAAATCTCGCCAAATGCAGAACAAAAGGGAACTCCTTAAGGAAAAGATGAAACTAAGGAGGAACTCCGCTGTCGCTTCAAGACGATTTCTTTTGCGAAAAGAATCTACCTGAAAAACGAGAATCAGAAAAGGGGGAACTTTGTCTTCCTGGCCTCAAAAGATGAAAATCAAGGCTTCTCGAAAATAAACTTGCATCATGTGGACTCCTCCAAGGAAGAACTCGGATTTTCTCCTCCTAAACCCTAAGCAGGAAAGAAAAAATAAAGCCTAGAAGATAAACAATTTCCTTCCCTTTCAAGAGCAGAAACGTCAGACAGAAGGAGAGACAAAGTCTCAACACTTATATGAACAAAAGCAGGACAACACAATTTTTGGGTTTCTATGGCAACGAAGGAAAAAGAAGACAAGACAAAAGGAAAAAGAAAAGGCAAACAACAAACAGAGAATTCAGAAACAAGGAGAGGATGAGGGTTAGTTTTTGGTTTTCCGCTACTTTTTATCACCTTAGAATCGTTCAAAAGTAAGAACGAGGGAATCGTGGCACGAGATCCTTCATCGCTCTCTTTCTCTCTCTCTCTCTCTCTCTCTCTCTCTCTCTGAGTTACTACCCCTTTCCGCTATTTAGAAGAGTTTTGGGCAGAGAGAGAAGGGGACAAAACTTGACGAGAGGGAAGGAAGAGGGCTGTTGGACGCTTGCGGCAGGGGGAAGTGAGTAAAAGAGAGAAGAGAAACGCTTAGGGGCTTCAGTCGCTAACTGCATCTTGCGTCACGAGGGGAAAAGCCTGCCACCTTCACCAGTATCACCCTCATCATCACCATCGATCTCATATCTTCCACTTCCCACCGTCCTCCTCGTGACGCACTCACCAGTCTCAACTCAACCGCGACATGACCGCTTCCTTCCTCTTATAACTGAACTCCTCTACTGCCTACGCTTCCGTGATATACCTCCTCGTCAGCCACAGGCACAGTCCCGACCTTTCAATTCGTTTCTTTCGATAAGTTCGAAAAGACAAATAATGTCAAAAAATGAAAAAAATACCAAATTTTACGTTCCTCCAGTCATCTCGACAAGACATTATCCTTCTGATAACTTCTCGAATTACAAGAGAACTGGCAGCACTTGACCATCTCAGGTTTGTTTTTAAGGCAGTGTGGTTAGGCAGACCTACCGAACACGTCCGTCACGTCTGTTGTCGTGCAATTTTTCCTAAAGTTAAGTTTGCAGGTTAAAACATATGCATATTTTTTGCAGCACAGTGCGTCTTAAATTCTTGTGCTTAATACCTTGAAGTTGCTATTGAACCCATTCTGTGATCAAAATCTTGTTATTTGTCAAGCTAACATGATACAGTGTGTTAGGGGCTTCAAATGACAAAAATACTATGAGGGCAAAAGTAAAATTTTAAAAATGATCTATGTTTAAAATACTACTTTGGTGAAACGGTGAAACGGTGAAAAGAAGGGTTCCTTTGTTTTAATGTTTACTTAGAAGAAACCACTCTTAACATAAAACTCTAAGCACCCATTCAAATTCTTTAGTATATACGTTTGCAACTTTGCTTTGTGGAACATAAAAGCCCACCGGCTCCTTACATGCTCAATTCTAGGAAAAGTTTCGGGGCAGCGATGTGGATCTTCACGGGTCGGACCATTGAAGTATATGTCTCCAAGGCTAGCTAGGCGGGACTTGATCAAACCGCGAGCTCCAAAACCTGCAGTCAGATCTTCAAATCAGTGTCATATGGGCGTAGGTAGTTGTGGTCTATGTGTCCGTGTTTGTCCAGAAAGGGTAGGAGGAGACGTAAATGGACCTGGCACTCTGTTGATTCGAGAGACGGGGCGAATAGGTGTGAAGACGGTGTGGTTGGTCCCCATTGTCGACCGTAACCTTTGGACCACTTCCGAGCTCTGGCAAAAATTAAGGAGCACAAGACAAAGCTGGACGTTGATAACGTTTGTCTTTTGAGAAGAAGCGTTCCCCTCCTTCATAATTGAACGTCTCGTAATTTATTGCCGTAGCAGAAGAAAAAGATACTAACGATGTTTTTCCTGTACAAGTTATAAATTATGGTTAAAAAAAAAAGGAAAAATATTGTCCGCCGCATTCTACTCTAATGGAGGAGGGATAAAATCCCCCGTTAAAATTTTTCCTTCATTTATTGTTATTTATGACTCTTCAGCCTAACAGCATTATATGTAGTATTTTTGACAAATTTGGCATATCTAGATGATTCCTAAAATTGTGCTATTCAATAAAGAAATCATGAGTATCCTATAGAAGCGTTGAATTTTTCGTTAAGGGTTTAGAAACAGCAGTTTAAACCTTGTTAGGTCATGCAAACCAACTTGCATGTTTGAGGAATCTTTTTGTGTGTGTGTATATATAGGACATGAAAATCGGCAGGCAGTGGGGATTCTCCGACCTCTCACACACACATGCATGTGTCAAGAGCTGGACCGTGATACGTGTACGTGTGGGAGAGAAAAAAAAAAAAAAACTTTTTTTCAACATTACTAAAAAAATTTCTACCAAAAGTTGGAATATTACGCAAAAACTAAGCAGAATAACCACAAGTAAACCAAGGAACCAATTAATACGTAGAGTTAATGCAGTAATCAATGAATAGCCCAACGTTTAACCAGGACACGGAATATGAGATATGAAAACCATTACTATACATCTAACGTCTACCTTTGAGTGACGATATCCATCGCAGCTAGTTAACCATAAGCCAAGCGGCACAAGCTTGGAAGAAACCAATCAAAGTTGTACACCCTTATGAACAGAACCTTCAAAGCTGGCCCACGGATATTCAGTAGCTAATATAAATAGGTATGTGAAAAGGTCAAGACCTAGACTCTCTAGGTATGATCCTAATCTGATTAGGTGTTGCTTGGATTCGGATCTAAAAGAAGGGGGAGTTTAAAAGATTATGGTAGCCACTTTAAATTAAGCATAAAATTAGTGCTTAATGATCATTAACATTTTTTATGCAGAGATACGTCATTTAGGGATAATTTGTGCATTAGCAACAACGTGTGAGTGTTTCTTGAATCTGCTTTAAAATTGAGGTAGATGCACATTGAACAAGTGTCTCACCAATCTGTCCCAAGTTTGAAGCCGATTCATAAAATACTCGCATGTTGTTCCCAATGCTAAATGCAACCCTAGAGTTTCTGCCCAAATCCAAATTCATTATGAAGTCTTTGAAACCCAAAGTTTGCCCAACTTTTGGATTGAAACCGCTTTCTGCTTTCCAAACCAGCTGGATGGACCTGATTCCCTCGGTCGGCCACTTTGGATACTTGGCCCAAAATCGAAGTCATTGACATTCCTACTAGAGAATAATGTTCATGGCACATTGTCAACTAGATGAAAATCAGCACAAGTTGCTAATACCAACAATCGTAGCTCGTGCACATTCATTTTTGAGAAATATTCTTTTTGAAAATGGCCTTCATTTTGCACCTAATTCATGAGAATCCTAAGAAACCTATTATCATGTTGCACGTCCGTCCCAATGTACCTACCTATAATTGGTAGTTTCAGTTATGGTCCGCCATTTACGACATTTGATTAATTGGACGGCTCTCCCTTAGCCTGGTTCAGACTCAGAATCGGGTTTGATCTGCCATTTGACTAATTTGAACAGACATCATGTCCCACATTTTACAGTTAGCCAAGTATGATTCCAGTTGAAACAACTAATTGGATGCTTGCAGATTAAGTAAAAAAACCACATATTCAACTCAGATCTTAAAAAAAAAAAAAAAAAAAAAAAAAAAAAAAAAAAAAAAAAAAAAAAAAAAAAAAAAAAAAAAAAAAAAAACAGAACCGATCGAGTTGTAATACATCAAATGACACGAACCTGTTGGCCAGCGTCCCTAATTAACAAAGGGATAAACTAATCCGGATATTTCCCATAACATTTTTAAGATTCTGGCTTATTTCAGGGCCCGGGATGTTTTTACTACCATTTACCGTCAAGATGAGCAATAGGTGATAGAGACCAGAGGATTTGAACCTTACATCCCATGACTGTGAGCCACTTTTTCGCCCAATTGCACTATGACGCTTGAGGCATTATGTTAATCATTTGAATTATTGGTGACCCATGTGAAATGTTTTGCGTCAAAATTAAGCCAACAGCAACGGATACCACCAAAATTCCTAGCCGGATCGACATGGTGACGTCATAGATCAGGCTAAACCGCCATTTTCAGTGATAATTTTAGTGCAAGTCTTTCTTCATGATCAGCTTCAACCCAATCAACGTGACCTCAAAGCAGAGTATATTAGACGTTCGACCCCCAAACACATCCCGCCCATGCTCGTGCATTCCTGCCTACTGAATCAACCGTCTTCCATGCCTTTGCCCCTCCTAATTAATGCGAGGGAGAGATTATTAATTATAATTAAGAGTGGTGAAATTGCTAGCTTTTCAGTAAAATGATTACTAGATTATAGCTCATACAGTTTTGAACTGCCTATACATGCCTATGTCACACTTTTACTTAAGGAATTGCCCTTGTATAATGTTGTCATTCATCGGTACTTGGCCACAAGTATTTCATATTCAAAGAGTATTAAAGTAAGCTTAATTTGCACAAAAAGCGCTTTGATAAGTAGTGTATATATTACGAATAAGATTCCGCCACATTGTAAGAAGTCAAACAAATGGCAAGAATGACATTGCTTGGAAAAGGCGCCATCACCAAATAGTTGGCATGCCTGAGCTTGTGGTTTCTAAGTTATCGTTTTCGTCATCATGTAAGGTAGGAGACTTGGCCGCACTGGTTAAATTAATTTGCCATAATGCAGAGGTACCTCCACAATAATATGAAACTTGAAAGCTAAGCAGCGGCCGAGCCAATTTCTGGCTGAGGAGCATATTCTTCCCCCCAAAAAAAAAAAGAAGAAGAAGAAAAAAAGTTCACAAAGCATCAGGACCCCTTCCAAATTGGCTGCTATTGGCTGTTAAGCTGGACGGGAGTCCAGCTTGGCCCTGGCTCCCATCACCTCCAGAGGCCGAGACCCCTTCAATCAAGACACTAGAGGCCAAAGCCCCGTTTCTCCCTTCTGAAAGTGAATAAGCAAGTAGGTAAAAATCACAACCCCTGAGCCCTCTTCGTACTTTATCCTGTTTCATAGCCAAAGTTCCTCAGACCTGATGACCGATGGCATGAAACTGTTTTTCAGCCGGTGAACCCGTGTTATTCAGGCCCACCATTGATGGAACCGTACAAGACAACCGATGGCATGAGTCTCTCTCTCTCTCTCTCTCTCACACACACACACACGGGGTCAATTCTTCATATTCCATGGCGAAAGTTGTTTCTTTGGAAATTTTCCAAAAAGCTAATCATTTGTTATTCTCTCCATCCAAATAATAAGGCCTTTATGTTCATTACTAAACTTGTGGAAGAAATGAAATATAACCAAGGTATATCTTTTTTATGAGAGGTTAAATTGATCATCAGAGGAAGAATTAGGCCAAAAATTAGGATACATTTTGGGAAAATAAAACTTTCATTAAAGTGAAGCAAATGAAAACACATATAATGGTGTTCAATTATTGGAAACGGAATTTCCAAAAGATTGGTTAACAGATGGTATCAGATAAAAATCCTATTTCCTTTCTCCTCCCTCAGGGGCTTATGGTAATAATTTGGGTCAACCAACAACTAAAAGGTCTATCATCAGTTTGATTCCCATGGACATTAAGCTTTGGAACTAAGTTGCTTGTCTTCTCTCCTTTTCCTTCTCCTTCTTCTTATTTTTATTATCTTTCTATAAATTTTGAGTCTCTCTCTCTCTCTTCTTCATTTTTCTTCTAAATTCCTCTTCCAATTCTGCCTAACTACAATCTGTCACCCGTCGGTTACATGCAATTTGATAGATAACTTGTAAGTTACTCTGGCATAGGCTTTCTCTTCATTCTTTGATTTGGTCATTTAATTTGACCTTGGAAATATGTTTGCTCCACTTGGTGCTCCAATTTGCCCCTTTGATTGGACTTTGTGCCCATGCATTGTGCTTTTGTTAGTGATATAGCGATTAGAGTTCCTCACCCTAATTGTTGTGGAAGTGCAAACCAAAGAAAACTACAAAGCAGACTACACAAGTAGAAGACAACATAAAGGAGGAACAGAATTAGGGCTACAGTTAGTTAATCAAGCTTAACTCATGCCTTAAATAGGGTGTTGTAAACAATTTAGAACTCTTGGATCCAAGACGGTAACCAAATAAAAAGATCTAGACCACAATAAGTAATTAAATGGAAACTAAAATAGAGCCAAAATGAATCTACTGCAAGATCTTCTTTACTCAGATAATATTTGAGCAGTTAGCCATCTGCATAATGATATTATAAGTTCATTCACATCTATGTAGATTAGGTAATCTGACTTGTTGCTTTCGGTTTCTAGCTTTCTGTGGATATTTTGTTTCTTAGTTTGTCCATTTTGAGATTTTGATTAATACACAATGCTTTTAGTTGCCAAATTGGATGCATGTTGTTTCAGCAAGTAGCTTCAAAATGCTTTTTTAATCTTAGAAAAATTCATGGGGCTTATCTACTAAAGTATTTGATTTATGGTTTCTGCTAGTCAATTTTGTGTTCAAAGCATTTTGCTTCACTTTATATGGCTGTTCATAAAGATTGAGACCATTTTTCATGGATGAGGTAATGCGAGACATTGTCATATTTTACGGGTTGTTTGGCAAATGGAACACTTAATGAGTATTCCATGAACATATTCTAAAGATTAGGGTAAATTCAAGATACCTAGTTCTAGTGTTCCATGAGCCCGTCCAAAACTTTGGGGTAGATTCATGAAACATTCAAGAATGTTCCAACTAGTCTTTTAGCATAAGCAACACTCACAGAGTGTCTCATAAATCTGCCAACAGTTAGGGAACTTCATTATGTGAATGGGAGATTCATGAGACAGTCACATAGTAGGAAGTCATGTGTCTAGCTAGTAGACAGCCTAGGCATATTGGCCTCACATTTCATAGATTGAACAAAACTAGGTTGACTTATCTATTTGTTTTAATAACTAGCTTTTATTAGATATAGAAAATATTGCCCTTCTTCCTCGTGGAAACGAACCCTCCGAGGACCACACCACTTAATGCAAGGGCTGCCCGCTTCATCAATAAATCCCATATGATAGACTGGTATTATCATGCTTTACGAGGACAACACCATGGGAAATCTTAAGGTGCAGAGTAGTGAGATTTGTACTTGATGAAAAGTAATTCACACTTTTTTCCTCGCCACCTGTTCTCTACGTGTTATATATATATATATATATATATATATATATATATATATATATATATATATATATATATATATATATATATATATATATATATATATATATATATATATATATATATATATATATATAATCTTGTACCCACCTATAGAACGATAGAACGAGATGAGCCAAAACCATTTAAACATATGGCCAGATATTAACACAATGCTCACATTTTTTTTGGTAGTAAACCAAATAAACTTTTAGTGAGGGTTTTTTGGTCTTATACATACTAATAAACTTTTGTTATGGTTAAAATACCGATGGGTGTCCTCGAAACCATCTCACAACATGCTTTATATCATTGATCATTTTCTAGAATGTAAAATCTTGACGGGAGAGGCTAAAGAATTCCACCTAAATCTTCAAATCAAAGTTTTCTAGCTTCGCTAATCAACTACTATATTGATTAAGGAAGGCTAGGAAATTGCTATCATGAATTGAGGAAAACTGGAGTCGTTCAAATTAACTCAACAAGAGATTCATAACGTTTCAAAGTAATGTGACGCAATGAGAGAATCTCTTCAAAGCCTCTTCAATCAAAAGTTTTGAAGAAGAAACCAAAGGAATCAATCGATTAGGGAATAACCAATACAAAAATATTCATGTTATAAAGAACAAAAGAACATTAGGGTTTTTAGCCAAAGAGTCGGAAAATACACTTTTCGTTTGTAGGCAGTCTCTCTACAAAAAGAGTGTAATCTGCATCGGCTTGTAGAATGGACTGCATCCATGCAACAATTTCATCCAATTCCTTAATACGACTGAATCAAGTAGGCAAAGGGTTCTACATGTATGCTCTCATTCTCTCTCTACATGTAGACACCTTTTCCCTAAAAAGTGAGGCATCAATTTATGCCTCGTCCATAACTGGATATCACATCATGGTTTTAATAAATCTCAATTCAGAGGTAGGTTCAGATATATGCCATGTATGAAACAGGATCTAAGCAAGCTGTGTCAGCTTCTCTTGGCTAGAAAGAATAACTTAATGAATTGCAATAATCTAAACTTAAGGTATATCTATACACACACATGTTATAAGTAGGAGATATTTATCAATCTTTTGTAAAATAGGCAAATTAATGTGTCATCATCTAGTTTTGGAGAACATTATATGGATTTCACTTGTAATCATGCAATTACCAGAATGAAATACTTTAGTTGAAGAGAAACCACAACCAAGTCATCAGCATAAACTAACAAACATGTTCATTTTGTTGGCATTAGGACTTCTACTAGCATAACTAGTCTCCTTCAGCTCATATGGTCTCTGAAAAAGCTCATATGTATGACCCAATTTGGATGAAAGCTCCGACTGTCACATATTTATCCAGTGGAATGGTGCTGCACATCCCAAGGTTAGCATTTTGTCAAGCCAAAAACCTTCCCCCTTAATAAATTAGATGGAGAGGGGAAGAGACCTGAACCTGCAATCTGCTACATCCATATAGACATCTAATGGTACTTAGCTCAAACTTAATGAACATGAAAGGATTCAAATTTACCTTCGACTTTAAATAAATATCAAATATCAAATGTTCATATAATTCAAAGTTGGTTTCTTAATATTAATAATGCAGTTCGGATCGATTTGTGCATTAAAAGTCAGATTCAGGTTTGATTTTAAATTTAAAGTTTGGATTCAGATCATATTTATATTGTTAATTTAAAACTTGGATTAAATATGGCATAGTTTGTTCATTCACGAATACTTGATCAATAGAATATGGTAAAATGTAGATTGGATGCGAATCCAGTTTAGCGACATTCTATACCTAGCATCATTGGATGCGAATCCAGTTTAGCGACATTCTATACCTAGCATCATTCAGATCTTATGTTCCCTTCTTTGGTCTTGACCCCATCGGCATTTCATTACATTGCTTGATGATTATGTTTCCTCTCTTGCATATAAGACTAACTGAGGATGATCAATCATGTTCACCTAGATCTAGGATCAAATACAACTCTCCTCAATTTAGGACTTGTTTGAAAACAATGTTTGCTCTTCTATATATTTTAATCACCATCTTAGG